>BMAU01003005.1:0-22515 GCA_019973935.1 Trichonephila clavipes | reverse complement strand
CAACAGCAAGAGTCCGATGTGGCCGTGCCGTGTAGGGCAGCGATGCACGTTAAATCTGTCGAGAGCTGAAACGTCCTCCCGTTGGTGTGGTGTGGTAGTTAGGAGAGGGGGGTGCCAGCTCAGGTGTCGTCCACGTCACTTGACCATGGTTCAAAATTACGTGGTCCGTCGCCAAAAGCCCTCGTGTAGCTGAACAGTGCGACGTTAATATTCAATCAATCAACCGATGTGGCCGTGCATTGCCATCCATAAAAATGAAGTCTGGGCCAATGGCACCTCAGAACAGACGCACATGGGGAAGAAGTACCTCCTCACAATAGCGATCCCCGGTTACAGACCCTCTATCGAAAATGTGGAGCTCAGTTCTCCCGTTCAGCATAATGCCTTCCCAGACAAGAACTCCAGGACCACCGTAATGGTGTCTTTCCTTGATGTTACTGGTATAAAACCGCGAGTCCCGATCTCTCTCCAAATCAAAACGTGTTGAGAATCGCTTCTGGTACTGAACAGACTCTCATCCGTAAAGATAACACGACTCCATTGATCAGTTGTCTAGTTTTTGTGCTCTCTGCACCACTGTAAACGGTGGCGTAGGTGGTCCACTTTCAACGGGAGGCAGCGTTCAGGACGGCGGGCGAATAGGCCCCCTTTGTGAAGGCGTCTGGCCACAGTAAACCGCGACACTTGTCGCCCCGTTGCTGTAGGGAGTTGCTGAGCAATGACGCTTGCTGACTGCCGTTGGCCTCTTTTCGCCTGCAGGATGATATATCGGTCATCCCCTGCAGTTGTCGTCCTCGGGCGGCCACCACCAACCTTTCTAACAGCTGTGGTTTGGAACGCTTTCCAAAAGCGCGAAACGACACTTTTGTTGATTCCGAACTCTGCAGCTACACTGGTGACGGTACGCCCCTCCTCCAGCTTTCCGATCATTCTTCCACGTGTGAAGTCGTCCAGGTGATTTCTTCTAGCCATATTTCACGAACTGACTCACTGGCACTTGCAACGAATATGTTGAATTGCGTCTCCGTCCTTCATTTTATTCTACTGTTGAGTAGCGCGCGCCTGTGGCCGCGGTAGCCGAGTGGTATAGGTATCGGATCGTGGCTTGCCTGGTCACGAGTTCGATCCCAGTACCACTAAAGACCCGCCGTGTAGGGCGGCGATGCACGTTAAATCTGTCGAGAGCTGAAACGTCCTCCCCGTTGGTGTGGTGTGGTAGTTAGGAGAGGGGTGCCAGCTCAGGTGTCGTCCACGTCACTTGACCATGGTTCAAAATTACGTGGTCCGTCGCCAAAAGCCCTCGTGTAGCTGAACAGTGCGACGTTAATATTAAATCAAATCAATCTGTAGCGCGCGCCGACATCACGCGTTTTGCGTACGCTCACGTCGCTTCTGACGTTTCGTTCCTGATATTTGCATACGCATGACGTTTCTACTGACTTACTTGTTCACTGTACTGATCTCCAGACCTCCTTTTCTGCAATTTCATGGCTATTTTTTTTTTTTTTGCTAAATTTTTACATTGTTGCTTAAGTTTTGCACACCAGTGTATTTTTTTATTCCAATCATTTGAATTGATTTATATAAGAATTACTATGTTAATTAAATATCTTTTTCAATTACCGCACAATTATTACAAATTTTGCACTATTATTAATAACATAAAAATACAACTTTTACTAAGGGTTGAGTGAGTGAATATTAACGTAGTACTTTTTCGTTAATCGAGGACTTTTGGCAACCGATCTAATAACTATGAACCATAATCAAGAGACGAGGACGACACCTGAGCAACCCCCCCTCCTCTACTAACTTCCACACCACACCAACTGGAGAAGGTTTGAACATAGACATGTGGTAGCCGAATGGTTAAGGTATCGGATCGTGGCTGGCCTTATCACGAGTTCGAGCCCAGTAACACTAAAGACCCGCCGTGTGTGGAAGCGATGCACGTTATATTTGTTGAAAGCTCAAACGTCCTTCCGTTGGTGTGGTGAGGTGAGGTAGTTAGGATAGAGGGGGTGCCAGCTCAGGTGTCGTCCACGTCACTTGACCATCGTTGAAAATTACGTGGTCCGTCGCCAAAAGCCCTCGTGTAGCTGTACAGTGCGATGTTAATATTCACTCACTATCCATCGTTCATGTGTACGCCGAGATTCGAATTACATCGTTGATAAAAGTGTCGCATAACAATACACCTGATATATTTTATGTTGTACATGTAAATGTAAATATTATTGAGAGATTTTCGTTATAACAATAATAATAATTTGATGTTAATGTCATTAGATAGCAATAAGAGATTAGTTTCTATATAATATAATTGTAGGTTTAAACGATTTTTGTCTCAAAGAAAATTATAAGATCCTTTCCTAATTCATTTCAAACATACTGTTTGATTTTTACGCATGTGTGTGTTTGGTAACCAAATAACAGCTTCTTTTAATGTAGTAACCCAGAAAATAGGTTACATATACACTGGCCTCAAAAAGTTAAGGTACAACCGGGTTTTGTGTCTAATTTGCAAATGAATGAATGTAGAAACAAAAAATTTGGAGGATATGTGCATTGAATAGTTTTTTATTGAATGCGTCATAGAAATTTGTATAAGTGTATTGCAAAAACGATTTATAACAAAAAAAAATCTCTGCGGAAAAAGTCCATTCTTGGAGAAAAACAGCACATCACAGTGTTATGTGGTAAAATGGCATAAACAATACAAAAATGGGTTCTAATAAGGAATGTGTCCACCCCTAACTTGAATGCATTGGCGGCATCGATTTCCCATGCTGTTTATTAAGTTGTCGGACACCGGAATAGGAAGCGAAGACCAGACACAGAGTAAGCCTTGTTTTCAGCTCATATAACGACCTTGGAGGAGGATTTAAAAAGCAGCAACCTCTCTGCCAAGATAGTCCCAAAGATGTTCTATCGGATTCAGGTCTGGAGATCGAGCTGGCCATTTCATTCGTTCGAAACCGTGATCCTCCAGATACTCCCCTCAACAATCCGAGTTCGGTGAGGTCGTGCATTATCATCCATCAGAATGAAGTCGTTACCAATAGCAGCAGCATATGGGCGGACATATGGATCAAGGATCTCATCCCGATATCTAAGACCAGTTACGGTTCCTCCATGGAACACATGCAGGTCAGTGTGGCCACCGAGCGAGATCCCTGCCCAAACCAGGATTCCACCACCTCTATAACTGTGTCTTTCAACAGTGTTGGATTGATGGTATCTAGTGCGCTGTTCCCTCCAGATCAGTAGACGCCCTGAATCACTCTCCATTGTAAATCTGGACTCGTCTATGAACAGCACAGAAGCCCATTGTTGCTGCGTCCAAGAAACATGTTCTCTTGCCCAGCATAAGCGGTTCCTTCGCTGTCGTCCGTTGAGGGGAACGCACACAACTGGTCTTCTTGCATACAGACCTGTATTGTGAAGACGATTTCGCACCGTAGTAGCGGAGATTCTTCTTCCTGATGCTTGAAAGTGGTCTGCAACAAGCTGCGGCACAGTAGTGGTTCTTCTCCTTCGTGCCGAAAGAGCTAGAAAACGGTCTTCTGCAGGTGTTGTAGTTCGTAGTCGGCCTGGAAAAGGTCTTCTGGACACAGAATCTTCGGATTGGTATTGATCCCAAAGTCGCTGAACAACACTACGAGACACATTGAGACGTCTAGCAGCATCAGCCTGCGACAATCCCATTCCATCCATCCAACTGCCCGCCACCTTAACGAATTGGGTAAACGACGTCTGAGACATTTTCTAAACTCTATTGACTATTGTCACCGAAACTGCCAACAACTGTTGAAAATAAACACAACTTACACACAAAAGTACGAAAGCTTGATATTTGCATATTTTCTCTCACTCATAAATATACGTTCTTTTCTATAAAATAAAAGTGGCAGCAATCGTTTTTGCATTAATGTTTTTAAAGTTCGTTATTATCATTCATGTAAACTATGCATTTTATTGTTACTGCCATTTTTTTTATGGTGAGCTTCGAAAAACATGTTGTACCTTAACTTTTTGAGGCCAGTGTATATATAATGTGGTATCCTGTTTAAGGAAATGTAGATGGTAGAAATAAATTGTACTTAAATTTGAATTTCTGAATTGCCTTATATTACCTTTATAACAAGTTTCGATACGAGTCTTTTAAAAGAAAACGTCATTTTTCTATGAAAATGGTCATTAGAGCACTTTTTCATAAATTGTTATAATATTTTTTAACCACATTTCCATTTCTTATTTTATAAATTAATGTTAGTATTTCTGGTATTCATGAAAATACGACAAAACTCTCTGTGTACTAAGAATTCCATTTAAGACGACATAAACTGAAGACAAAAAAAAAAAAAAAAAAAAAAAAAATGGTGCGTGGAACACCACGCGATAGAAGTGAAACTTCTTTGGCGACGTTGGAACATTGGTTATTTGCTCTAATATTCTAAACTGACAGTGTATATGTCTCAATCGCCTAATCTGCATGAAAGTATTCGTGGTGAATTGAGTCTTTCTGATACCAAATCCAAAGTAGGAAGATTTGCTGGAATTTCTAGGTATACAAAACTGTTATATTTTGATAAATTTGGTATACTTTTCCTACTTAAACTTTGTCAGCAATTATAACATTCTTTAATGTCTTCTAAATTAATTTCCAGTAAAATATTTTTCTGCACAGCAATAGGAGTTCTCAAATCATCTCTAAACCATAATCTATCACAAATCGAACACCCGCGACCGAAAGGATAATCAACGAATAGCTTTTGAAAATTTTTGTGAGCATTTTTATGGGTCAGTGAATATTAATGGCGCACTGTTCAGCTACACGAGGGCTTTTAGCGACGGACTTCGCAATTTTGAACCATGGTCAAGAGACGAGGACATCACCTGCGCTGGCAGTGAAAATTAATATTTGTGTTGTACTCAAATTATAAAAGAAATGTATATCTGTTTGTGAAGATACGTTATGAAAATTTTTGGAGAATTTAGTTTTACAGTCTGTTTAATTACAGTGTACAGTCTGTTTACAGCAGTGAAAATTCATATTTGTGTTGTACTCAAATTATAAAAGAAATATATATCTGTTTGTGAAGATACGTTATGAAAATTTGTGGAGAATTTAGTTTTACAGTCTGTTTAATTGTTTTCTTCCATCTTGTCAGATTTATAAATGATGTATTTTGTATTTGTTTTGCATGCAGAATTCCTTTTCTTAATCTAAATTTCTTTAGTGTGTCAATTTGTAATCATAGAATTAATTTAAATGTAATATTTAAACTCTCGAGCTAGATTTTTTTTAAAAATGTAGCATATTCAGCAAGACAGTTTTTTTATTATTATCATAGTATTTCACTGGGATTTATTGAATGTAAGGAATTAGCATTAATTTAAATTAGTGATAACTGATGAAAGCATTGTTGCTTTTCTCGTATTTCTTTCCTTGGTAGAATTTTATCAGTTTGAATTTCTTTTAGGAAATTTAAATAATTTTGCTCTCCAAATATACAATATGTTTTTCTACGGTTTAGAATGTTGCAAAAGTTAATTAAATTGAGAGGCATTAATTGAATGTTTATTTTCCCTCACAGTAGTATATCCATACATTATTATAGAATTTAATTTGGGCATAATGTTTTATTTGTCATAATATATAATATACTTTTTATTTAGCCCTCCAGATCGTCTTTTTTCTGTGCTTCTTCTCTAACGAGGATAGTAATTTGTCCCACACCCTAGAAAAGTTCTATGTCTTTAGTTATGGCTTTTATTGTTCTTGTTATATAAGATGGTGAGAGGCCTGATTTTCAACCTGTCTCTTAAACACATTAAAATTTACTTTAAACCATAGTCCATGAAAAACGCATTTAAATCTTATACTGTTAAAACTTATGCTGTACTTAAATTGGAACAGAAATTTCTTTCTATATGAATGGATATTACAAATTTGAGGAGCATGTAATTCTACAGCCATTTTTTGTTTTTTCTTACATCTTTTAACATGCTGAAGAAATATGTGTTTTGTACGTATAACTTCAGGATTTCTTCTGAATTTTGCGCTATTGAATAATTTGAATGAGGAGTACTTTGGAAGTTACTTACTCTGTAAAGAGGTATTTTCATTTAGTATTTGACAGCGCTTTCTAGACATAATTTCATTCAGATTTCTTTCTGTATGTAGTTTTGCATTTAATAAATTTTATCACTTTAATATGTCTTGAAATTCACCACCATGAACATATTGTAGAGAAACTAATTATTTTACCTTTATAAATTTGAAGGGAATTAATTGACTGTTAATTTAATCTAGAAACTATAGTAATATTTCTTTGAGCAAAAATCATTGTGGGAATGAGAATCTCGCTTCCTTTAAGCAGTTTAAATATTTGTAATTTTTAGTTAAAGAAGAAAAACATGGTTACCAATGTTCTGATTGTAAAATTGTTTTTTTAAACCACTCTATTTAAAATATATAAGTTTTTTTTAAATATATTAAAAAAATATATTTTCCCCATGCAACCTGCAGAAGTTTAAATAAGATGGAAGTTTTTGTATGTACAACAGATAAAAACTGAGATAGATTTCGTTGATATCACGAGTCATTGTTCTTTTTGATTATCTAATCATTACTTACTAATTTGCAGTTTTATTTGTTAAAATAAATTTTCTTCAACTTATGTTCCTTTTCTATTAATGTAAGTCTTAGATCTATTGTAATAAAGAGTGTTTTTTTCCCAGGTATAGAAGTTTGAGTTGGCATTACTTTCCAAGATGGCGACCGATTTAACAGCTGTCAAGTGATTTATTCTGTTTGGTTTGGAGATTCATCACAAATAGACTCACGCCTGAACAACGCTTTCAAATTGTGCAATTTTATTTCGAAAATAATGGTTTTTTCATTCCGATTTTCATAAGCGAATTTTGTTTAGCGATGAAGCGCACTTCTGGTTGAATGGCTACGTCAACCAACAAAACTGCCGCATTTGGAGTGAAGCTAATCCACAAGTGTATGTCGAAACACCGTTACATCCAGAAAAACTGACTGTTTGGTGCGCTTTATGGGCTGGTGGAATCCTTCTTCAAAAACGATGAAGGCCACAACGTTACAATCAATGGTGATCGGTATAGAGCCATGATTACTAACTTTTTCATTCCTGAATTGAACAATCATGTTGTCCAGGAGCTGTGGTTCCAACAAGACGGCGCAACATGTCACACAGCTCGTGCCACAATCGATTTATTGAAAGACACGTTTTGGACCTGTGAATTGGCCTCCAAGATCTTGTCATTTAATACCGCTAGACTATTTTCTGTGGGGCTATGTAAAGTCATTGGTCTATGCGGATAAGCCACAAACGCTTGACCATTTGGAAGACAACATTCGCCGTGTTATTGCCGATATACGGCCACAAATGTTGGAAAAAGTCATCGAAAATTGGACGTCCAGATTAGACTACATCCGAGCCAGCCATATGCCAGAAATCATATTTAAAATGTAATGCCACAAGTTTATCTTTCGAATAAAAAAAATTCATGTCAATCGAATAATACATCGTTGTTTTATTGCAATTTAAAGTTCTATACCTCTAAAAAAACACCCTTTATATCAACGTAGACATATATGGTTGAGATCTAAATTGCTTTAATTTGTGATAAATGAATAGATGGATTCTTAAATTATACATTTTAATGATATTTCCTTCTCCACGATATTTAATTATGATATGTATTACATTAGATTTATATACATTGTATCATAGCTGTTGAAAATGTCGTATCAATTTTAAGAATATACTATTTAAACATGCCACTTATAAATAATGTTTTCTTCTCTAATGAGGATAAGTTTGTGGGTATTCATCCTACAATTGCTTTATCTTTTCTAATAAGGTTTTTAATTACTGTATATAAGTGAAGGAGAGGCCTTTTTTATGTTTAAACTGCTATAGATATGCCTTAAATTTTAAAAGCTGTGAAATTGTTGGCAGTGAAAATTTATATTTATGTTGTACTCAAATTATGAAAGAAACATATCTGTTTGTGAAGATACGTTATTTAAATTTGTGGAGAATTTAGTTTTACATTCTGTTTAATTGTTTTCTTCCATCTTGTCAGATTTATAAATGATGTATTTTGTATTTGTTTTGCATGCAGAATTCCTTTTTTTAATCTAAATTTCTTTACTGTGTCAATTTGTAATCATAGAATTAATTTAAATGTAATATTTAAACTCTCGAGCTAGATTTTTTAAAAAATGTAGCATATTCAGCAAGACAGTTTTTTTTATTATTATCATAGTATTTCACTGGGATTTATTGAATGTAAGGAATTAGCATTAATTTAAATTAGTGATAACTGATGAAAGCATTGTTGCTTTTCTCGTATTTCTTTCTTTGGTAGAATTTTATCAGTTTGAATTTCTTTTAGGAAATTTAAATAATTTTGCTCTCCAAATATTTAATATGTTTTTCTACGGTTTAATATGTTGCAAAAGTTAATTAAATTGAGAGGAAATAATTGAACGTTTATTTTTCTTACAGTAGTATATCCATACATTATTATAGAATTTAATTTGGGCATAATATTTTATTTGTCATAATATATAATATACTTTTTATTTAGCCCTCCAGATCGTCTTTTTTCTGTGCTTCTTCTCTAACGAGGATAGTAATTTGTCCCACACCCTAGAAAAGTTCTATGTCTTCAGTTATGGCTTTTATTGTTCTTGTTATATAAGATGGTGAGAGGCCTGATTTTCAACCTGTCTCTTAAACACATTAAAATTTACTTTAAACCATAGTCAATGAAAAACGCATTTAATTCTTATACTGTTAAAACTTATGCTGTACTTAAATTGGAACAGAAATTTCTTTCTATATGAATGGATATTACAAATTTGAGGAGCATGTAATTCTACAGCCATTTTTTGTTTTTTTCTTACATCTTTTAACATGCTGAGGAAATATGTGTTTTGTACGTATAACTTCTGGATTTCTTCTGAATTTTGCGCTATTGAATAATTTGAATGAGGAGTACTTTGGAAGTTACTTAGTCTGTAAAGAGGTATTTTCATTTAGTATTTGACACAGCTTTCTAGACATAATTTCATTCAGATTTCTTTCTGTATGTAGTTTTGCATTTAATAAATTTTATCACTTTAATATGTCTTGAAATTCACCACCATGAACATATTGTAGAGAAACTAATTATTTTACCTTTATAAATTTGAAGGGAATTAATTGACTGTTAATTTAATCTAGAAACTATAGTAATATTTCTTTGAGCAAAAATCATTGTGGGAATGAGAATCTCGCTTCCTTCAAGCAGTTTAAATATTTGTAATTTTTAGTTAAAGAAGAAAAACATGGTTACCAATGTTCTGATGTTTACCAATGTTTTTAAACCACTCTATTTAAAATATATAAGTTTTTTTTAAAATATATTAAAAAATATATATTTTCCCATACAACCTGCAGAAGTTTAAATAACATGGAAGTTTTTGTATGTACAACAGATAAAAACTGAGATACATTTCGTTGATATCACGAGTCATTGTTCTTTTTGATTATCTAATCATTACTTACTAATTTGCAGTTTTATTTCTTAAAATAAATTTTCTTCAACTTATGTTCCTTTTCTATTAATGTATGTCTTAGATCTATTGTAATAAAGAGTGTTTTTTTCCCAGGTATAGAAGTTTGAGTTGGCATTACTTTCCAAGATGGCGACCGATTTAACAGCTGTCAAGTGATTTATTCTGTTTGGTTTGGAGATTCATCACGAATAGACTCACGCCTGAACAACGCTTTCAAATTGTGCAATTTTATTTCGAAAATAATGGTTTTTTTCATTCCGATTTTCATAAGCGAATTTTGTTTAGCGATGAAGCGCACTTCTGGTTGAATGGCTACGTCAACCAACAAAACTGCCGCATTTGGAGTGAAGCTAATCCACAAGTGTATGTCGAAACACCGTTACATCCAGAAAAACTGACTGTTTGGTGCGCTTTATGGGCTGGTGGTGTCCTTCTTCAAAAACGATGAAGGCCACAACGTTACAATCAATGGTGATCGGTATAGAGCCATGATTACTAACTTTTTCATTCCTGAATTGAACAATCATGATCTCCAGGAGCTGTGGTTCCAACAAGACGGCGCAACATGTCACACAGCTCGTGCCACAATCGATTTATTGAAAGACACGTTTTGGACCTGTGAATTGGCCTCCAAGATCTTGTCATTTAATACCGCTAGACTATTTTCTGTGGGGCTATGTAAAGTCATTGGTCTATGCGGATAAGCCACAAACGCTTGACCATTTGGAAGACAACATTCGCCGTGTTATTGCCGATATACGGCCACAAATGTTGGAAAAAGTCATCGAAAATTGGACGTCCAGATTAGACTACATCCGAGCCAGCCATATGCCAGAAATCATATTTAAAATGTAATGCCACAAGTTTATCTTTCGAATAAAAAAAATTCATGTCAATCGAATAATACATCGTTGTTTTATTGCAATTTAAAGTTCTATACCTCTAAAAAAACACCCTTTATATCAACGTAGACATATATGGTTGAGATCTAAATTGCTTTAATTTGTGATAAATGAATAGATGGATTCTTAAATTATACATTTTAATGATATTTCCTTCTCCACGATATTTAATTATGATATGTATTACATTAGATTTATATACATTGTATCATAGCTGTTGAAAATGTTGTATCAATTTTAAGAATATACTATTTAAACATGCCACTTATAAATAATGTTTTCTTCTCTAATGAGGATAAGTTTGTGGGTACCTCATCCTACAATTGCATTATCTTTTCTAATAAGGTTTTTAATTACTGTATATAAGTGAAGGAGAGGCCTTTTTATGTTTAAACTGCTATAGATATGCCTTAAATTTTAAAAGCTGAGAAATTGTTGTCAGTGAAAATTTATATTTATGTTGTACTCAAATTATGAAAGAAACATATCTGTTTGTGAAGATACGTTATTTAAATTTGTGGAGAATTTAGTTTTACATTCTGTTTAATTGTTTTCTTCCATCTTGTCAGATTTATAAATGATGTATTTTGTATTTGTTTTGCATGCAGAATTCCTTTTTTTAATCTAAATTTCTTTACTGTGTCAATTTGTAATCATAGAATTAATTTAAATGTAATATTTAAACTCTCGAGCTAGATTTTTTTAAAAAATGTAGCATATTCAGCAAGACAGTTTTTTTTATTATTATCATAGTATTTCACTGGGATTTATTGAATGTAAGGAATTAGCATTAATTTAAATTAGTGATAACTGATGAAAGCATTGTTGCGTTTCTCGTATTTCTTTCTTTGGTAGAATTTTATCAGTTTGAATTTCTTTTAGGAAATTTAAATAATTTTGCTCTCCAAATATTCAATATGTTTTTCTACGGTTTAATATGTTGCAAAAGTTAATTAAATTGAGAGGCATTAATTGAATGTTTATTTTCTCTCACAGTAGTATATCCATACATTATTATAGAATTTAATTTGGGCATAATATTTTATTTGTCATAATATATAATATACTTTTTATTTAGCCCTCCAGATCGTCTTTTTTCTGTGCTTCTTCTCTAACGAGGATAGTAATTTGTCCCACACCCTAGAAAAGTTCTATGTCTTCAGTTATGGCTTTTATTGTTCTTGTTATATAAGATGGTGAGAGGCCTGATTTTCAACCTGTCTCTTAAACACATTAAAATTTACTTTAAACCATAGTCAATGAAAAACGCATTTAATTCTTATACTGTTAAAACTTATGCTGTACTTAAATTGGAACAGAAATTTCTTTCTATATGAATGGATATTACAAATTTGAGGAGCATGTAATTCTACAGCCATTTTTTGTTTTTTCTTACATCTTTTAACATGCTGAGGAAATATGTGTTTTGTACGTATAACTTCTGGATTTCTTCTGAATTTTGCGCTATTGAATAATTTGAATGAGGAGTACTTTGGAAGTTACTTAGTCTGTGTAAAGAGGTATTTTCATTTAGTATTTGACACCGCTTTCTAGACATAATTTCATTCAGATTTCTTTCTGTATGTAGTTTTGCATTTAATAAATTTTATCACTTTAATATGTCTTGAAATTCACCACCATGAACATATTGTAGAGAAACTAATTATTTTACCTTTATAAATTTGAAGGGAATTAATTGACTGTTAATTTAATCTAGAAACTATAGTAATATTTCTTTGAGCAAAAATCATTGTGGGAATGAGAATCTCGCTTCCTTCAAGCAGTTTAAATATTTGTAATTTTTAGTTAAAGAAGAAAAACATGGTTACCAATGTTCTGATGTTTACCAATGTTTTTTAAACCACTCTATTTAAAATATATAAGTTTTTTTAAAATATATTAAAAAATATATATTTTCCCATACAACCTGCAGAAGTTTAAATAACATGGAAGTTTTTGTATGTACAACAGATAAAAACTGAGATACATTTCGTTGATATCACGAGTCATTGTTCTTTTTGATTATCTAATCATTACTTACTAATTTGCAGTTTTATTTCTTAAAATAAATTTTCTTCAACTTATGTTCCTTTTCTATTAATGTAAGTCTTAGATCTATTGTAATAAAGAGTGTTTTTTTCCCAGATATAGAAGTTTGAGTTGGCATTACTTTCCAAGATGGCGACCGATTTAACAGCTGTCAAGTGATTTATTCTGTTTGGTTTGGAGATTCATCACGAATAGACTCACGCCTGAACAACGCTTTCAAATTGTGCAATTTTATTTCGAAAATAATGGTTTTTTTCATTCCGATTTTCATAAGAGAATTTTGTTTAGCGATGAAGCGCACTTCTGGTTGAATGGCTACGTCAACCAACAAAACTGCCGCATTTGGAGTGAAGCTAATCCACAAGTGTATGTCGAAACACCGTTACATCCAGAAAACTGACTGTTTGGTGCGCTTTATGGGCTGGTGGAATCCTTCTTCAAAAACGATGAAGGCCACAACGTTACAATCAATGGTGATCGGTATAGAGCCATGATTACTAACTTTTTCATTCCTGAATTGAACAATCATGATCTCCAGGAGCTGTGGTTCCAACAAGACGGCGCAACATGTCACACAGCTCGTGCCACAATCGATTTATTGAAAGACACGTTTTGGACCTGTGAATTGGCCTCCAAGATCTTGTCATTTAATACCGCTAGACTATTTTCTGTGGGGCTATGTAAAGTCATTGGTCTATGCGGATAAGCCACAAACGCTTGACCATTTGGAAGACAACATTCGCCGTGTTATTGCCGATATACGGCCACAAATGTTGGAAAAAGTCATCGAAAATTGGACGTCCAGATTAGACTACATCCGAGCCAGCCATATGCCAGAAATCATATTTAAAATGTAATGCCACAAGTTTATCTTTCGAATAAAAAAAATTCATGTCAATCGAATAATACATCGTTGTTTTATTGCAATTTAAAGTTCTATACCTCTAAAAAAAACACCCTTTATATCAACGTAGACATATATGGTTGAGATCTAAATTGCTTTAATTTGTGATAAATGAATAGATGGATTCTTAAATTATACATTTTAATGATATTTCCTTCTCCACGATATTTAATTATGATATGTATTACATTAGATTTATATACATTGTATCATAGCTGTTGAAAATGTCGTATCAATTTTAAGAATATACTATTTAAACATGCCACTTATAAATAATGTTTTCTTCTCTAATGAGGATAAGTTTGTGGGTACCTCATCCTACAATTGCATTATCTTTTCTAATAAGGTTTTTAATTACTGTATATAAGTGAAGGAGAGGCCTTTTTTATGTTTAAACTGCTATAGATATGCCTTAAATTTTAAAAGCTGTGAAATTGTTGGCAGTGAAAATTTATATTTATGTTGTACTCAAATTATGAAAGAAACATATCTGTTTGTGAAGATACGTTATTTAAATTTGTGGAGAATTTAGTTTTACATTCTGTTTAATTGTTTTCTTCCATCTTGTCAGATTTATAAATGATGTATTTTGTATTTGTTTTGCATGCAGAATTCCTTTTTTTAATCTAAATTTCTTTACTGTGTCAATTTGTAATCATAGAATTAATTTAAATGTAATATTTAAACTCTCGAGCTAGATTTTTTTTAAAAATGTAGCATATTCAGCAAGACAGTTTTTTTTATTATTATCATAGTATTTCACTGGGATTTATTGAATGTAAGGAATTAGCATTAATTTAAATTAGTGATAACTGATGAAAGCATTGTTGCGTTTCTCGTATTTCTTTCTTTGGTAGAATTTTATCAGTTTGAATTTCTTTTAGGAAATTTAAATAATTTTGCTCTCAAATATTCAATATGTTTTTCTACGGTTTAATATGTTGCAAAAGTTAATTAAATTGAGAGGCATTAATTGAATGTTTATTTTCTCTCACAGTAGTATATCCATACATTATTATAGAATTTAATTTGGGCATAATATTTTATTTGTCATAATATATAATATACTTTTTATTTAGCCCTCCAGATCGTCTTTTTCTGTGCTTCTTCTCTAACGAGGATAGTAATTTGTCCCACACCCTAGAAAAGTTCTATGTCTTCAGTTATGGCTTTTATTGTTCTTGTTATATAAGATGGTGAGAGGCCTGATTTTCAACCTGTCTCTTAAACACATTAAAATTTACTTTAAACCATAGTCAATGAAAAACGCATTTAATTCTTATACTGTTAAAACTTATGCTGTACTTAAATTGGAACAGAAATTTCTTTCTATATGAATGGATATTACAAATTTGAGGAGCATGTAATTCTACAGCCATTTTTTGTTTTTTCTTACATCTTTTAACATGCTGAGGAAATATGTGTTTTGTACGTATAACTTCTGGATTTCTTCTGAATTTTGCGCTATTGAATAATTTGAATGAGGAGTACTTTGGAAGTTACTTAGTCTGTAAAGAGGTATTTTCATTTAGTATTTGACACCGCTTTCTAGACATAATTTCATTCAGATTTCTTTCTGTATGTAGTTTTGCATTTAATAAATTTTATCACTTTAATATGTCTTGAAATTCACCACCATGAACATATTGTAGAGAAACTAATTATTTTACCTTTATAAATTTGAAGGGAATTAATTGACTGTTAATTTAATCTAGAAACTATAGTAATATTTCTTTGAGCAAAAATCATTGTGGGAATGAGAATCTCGCTTCCTTCAAGCAGTTTAAATATTTGTAATTTTTAGTTAAAGAAGAAAAACATGGTTACCAATGTTCTGATGTTTACCAATGTTTTTTAAACCACTCTATTTAAAATATATAAGTTTTTTTTAAAATATATTAAAAAAATATATATTTTCCCCATACAACCTGCAGAAGTTTAAATAACATGGAAGTTTTTGTATGTACAACAGATAAAAACTGAGATACATTTCGTTGATATCACGAGTCATTGTTCTTTTTGATTATCTAATCATTACTTACTAATTTGCAGTTTTATTTCTTAAAATAAATTTTCTTCAACTTATGTTCCTTTTCTATTAATGTATGTCTTAGATCTATTGTAATAAAGAGTGTTTTTTTCCCAGGTATAGAAGTTTGAGTTGGCATTACTTTCCAAGATGGCGACCGATTTAACAGCTGTCAAGTGATTTATTCTGTTTGGTTTGGAGATTCATCACGAATAGACTCACGCCTGAACAACGCTTTCAAATTGTGCAATTTTATTTCGAAAATAATGGTTTTTTTCATTCCGATTTTCATAAGCGAATTTTGTTTAGCGATGAAGCGCACTTCTGGTTGAATGGCTACGTCAACCAACAAAACTGCCGCATTTGGAGTGAAGCTAATCCACAAGTGTATGTCGAAACACCGTTACATCCAGAAAAACTGACTGTTTGGTGCGCTTTATGGGCTGGTGGAGTCCTTCTTCAAAAACGATGAAGGCCACAACGTTACAATCAATGGTGATCGGTATAGAGCCATGATTACTAACTTTTTCATTCCTGAATTGAACAATCATGATCTCCAGGAGCTGTGGTTCCAACAAGACGGCGCAACATGTCACACAGCTCGTGCCACAATCGATTTATTGAAAGACACGTTTTGGACCTGTGAATTGGCCTCCAAGATCTTGTCATTTAATACCGCTAGACTATTTTCTGTGGGGCTATGTAAAGTCATTGGTCTATGCGGATAAGCCACAAACGCTTGACCATTTGGAAGACAACATTCGCCGTGTTATTGCCGATATACGGCCACAAATGTTGGAAAAAGTCATCGAAAATTGGACGTCCAGATTAGACTACATCCGAGCCAGCCATATGCCAGAAATCATATTTAAAATGTAATGCCACAAGTTTATCTTTCGAATAAAAAATTCATGTCAATCGAATAATACATCGTTGTTTTATTGCAATTTAAAGTTCTATACCTCTAAAAAAACACCCTTTATATCAACGTAGACATATATGGTTGAGATCTAAATTGCTTTAATTTGTGATAAATGAATAGATGGATTCTTAAATTATACATTTTAATGATATTTCCTTCTCCACGATATTTAATTATGATATGTATTACATTAGATTTATATACATTGTATCATAGCTGTTGAAAATGTCGTATCAATTTTAAGAATATACTATTTAAACATGCCACTTATAAATAATGTTTTCTTCTCTAATGAGGATAAGTTTGTGGGTACCTCATCCTACAATTGCATTATCTTTTCTAATAAGGTTTTTAATTACTGTATATAAGTGAAGGAGAGGCCTTTTTTTTATGTTTAAACTGCTATAGATATGCCTTAAATTTTAAAAGCTGTGAAATTGTTGTCAGTGAAAATTTATATTTATGTTGTACTCAAATTATGAAAGAAAAATATATCTGTTTGTGAAGATACGTTATTTAAATTTGTGGAGAATTTAGTTTTACATTCTGTTTAATTGTTTTCTTCCATCTTGTCAGATTTATAAATGATGTATTTTGTATTTGTTTTGCATGCAGAATTCCTTTTTTAATCTAAATTTCTTTACTGTGTCAATTTGTAATCATAGAATTAATTTAAATGTAATATTTAAACTCTCGAGCTAGATTTTTTTTTTAAAAATGTAGCATATTCAGCAAGACAGTTTTTTTTATTATTATCATAGTATTTCACTGGGATTTATTGAATGTAAGGAATTAGCATTAATTTAAATTAGTGATAACTGATGAAAGCATTGTTGCGTTTCTCGTATTTCTTTCTTTGGTAGAATTTTATCAGTTTGAATTTCTTTTAGGAAATTTAAATAATTTTGCTCTCAAATATTCAATATGTTTTCTACGGTTTAATATGTTGCAAAAGTTAATTAAATTGAGAGGCATTAATTGAATGTTTATTTTCTCTCACAGTAGTATATCCATACATTATTATAGAATTTAATTTGGGCATAATATTTTATTTGTCATAATATATAATATACTTTTTTATTTAGCCCTCCAGATCGTTTTTTCTGTGCTTCTTCTCTAACGAGGATAGTAATTTGTCCCACACCCTAGAAAAGTTCTATGTCTTCAGTTATGGCTTTTATTGTTCTTGTTATATAAGATGGTGAGAGGCCTGATTTTCAACCTGTCTCTTAAACACATTAAAATTTACTTTAAACCATAGTCAATGAAAAACGCATTTAATTCTTATACTGTTAAAACTTATGCTGTACTTAAATTGGAACAGAAATTTCTTTCTATATGAATGGATATTACAAATTTGAGGAGCATGTAATTCTACAGCCATTTTTTGTTTTTTCTTACATCTTTTAACATGCTGAGGAAATATGTGTTTTGTACGTATAACTTCTGGATTTCTTCTGAATTTTGCGCTATTGAATAATTTGAATGAGGAGTACTTTGGAAGTTACTTAGTCTGTGTAAAGAGGTATTTTCATTTAGTATTTGACACCTTTCTAGACATAATTTCATTCAGATTTCTTTCTGTATGTAGTTTTGCATTTAATAAATTTTATCACTTTAATATGTCTTGAAATTCACCACCATGAACATATTGTAGAGAGAAACTAATTATTTTACCTTTATAAATTTGAAGGAATTAATTGACTGTTAATTTAATCTAGAAACTATAGTAATATTTCTTTTTGAGCAAAAATCATTGTGGGAATGAGAATCTCGCTTCCTTCAAGCAGTTTAAATATTTGTAATTTTTAGTTAAAGAAGAAAACATGGTTACCAATGTTCTGATGTTTACCAATGTTTTTAAACCACTCTATTTAAAATATATAAGTTTTTTTTAAAATATATTAAAAAATATATATTTTCCCCCATACAACCTGCAGAAGTTTAAATAACATGGAAGTTTTTGTATGTACAACAGATAAAAACTGAGATACATTTCGTTGATATCACGAGTCATTGTTCTTTTTTTTGATTATCTAATCATTACTTACTAATTTGCAGTTTTATTTCTTAAAATAAATTTTCTTCAACTTATGTTCCTTTTCTATTAATGTATGTCTTAGATCTATTGTAATAAAGAGTGTTTTTTTCCCAGGTATAGAAGTTTGAGTTGGCATTACTTTTTTCCAAGATGGCGACCGATTTAACAGCTGTCAAGTGATTTATTCTGTTTGGTTTGGAGATTCATCACGAATAGACTCACGCCTGAACAACGCTTTCAAATTGTGCAATTTTATTTCGAAAATAATGGTTTTTCATTCCGATTTTCATAAGCGAATTTTGTTTAGCGATGAAGCGCACTTCTGGTTGAATGGCTACGTCAACCAACAAAACTGCCGCATTTGGAGTGAAGCTAATCCACAAGTGTATGTCGAAACACCGTTACATCCAGAAAAACTGACTGTTTGGTGCGCTTTATGGGCTGGTGGAGTCCTTCTTCAAAAACGATGAAGGCCACAACGTTACAATCAATGGTGATCGGTATAGAGCCATGATTACTAACTTTTCATTCCTGAATTGAACAATCATGATCTCCAGGAGCTGTGGTTCCAACAAGACGGCGCAACATGTCACACAGCTCGTGAGTGAGTGAGTGAGTTTTGGGGTTATTGGCGCAAGAGCCAATTTTGGCTAAACTGCGCCAAACATTTGTTAAAAACTTTAAAAGTTTATAATACTTCTGGTAAAAAAAAAAATTTAAAATCTTAAAATTTATGGATATAAAAGTTAATATCAAAGATGTTAAAATACAGATTGGTGGGGAGAATTCCCCACCAAGTTGGACAGGTATTGAGAAAAAAAGTTATTTTCTGTGTTTCGTTGAGTTAAAAGTAATTGTCCCTATGTAATAGGTCTTACCATTTCTTTCACGTAATTTGGATTCAATTTCATCTTCCACGTCGTAAACAATCATTTCTTCCTCATATGTTTTTACTCATCAGAGGCCGGTTTTTTAGGTCTATGAGGATTCATTTTATGTCTATTATTTAGCTTCTTTCATTTTTTTTCAGTAATTCTTTTTTCTTTTCCTCGATCGTGCTTTTGCGAGTTTCTTGGCATCCTGTACGGTAGTAGAATCAGAGGGTGGAATAACGGACTGTGATGAGGAAGTTGGTATGATTGAGGAAGATGATTCAAGAGGGGTTTTCCATATTCTTGGAAGGAGCATCAGTACATGTAGGAATAGGTGTGGTTCCCAGACTCTAGTTACTAAGTGGATTATTGAAGAGGTGGACGGCAAGAGTTGAGCTTGGGTGGAAGATGATGATGTAGAAACATGTCTAGATATGGATTAAATGTTTTCGTATCATGAAAGGGGTTGAATAATTCCAAAACACATTTAATTTTCGTTATAATTTCATCTGTTTGAGTAGAACTGGTTTTATTAGAGGATTTAGCTTTCTTGAGCATAAGTGTGAGACGTTTGTGGGACTATTAATTTTCGGGCTTCTACATATGTTATATTGTTATTAGTTTTAATTGCTTGAATTTTTTTCAGTTTTCCATTTAGGACAAAGTTTGGAATCGGCGGTATGAATCTGTGAACAGTTAATGCATTTTGGTTCTAGGGTACAATCCGTAGAAGAATGCCCTACAGCTGCACACCTAGAACATGTGAGTTGTCCGCGGCAGGAATTTTGAGAATGACCGAACCTCTGGCACTTAAAGCAGCGCAGGAGGATTCGGTATATAAGGCGAATTTTTACAGTTTAGTAACTGGCTTTAATTGTTGTGGGTAGTTTAGGTCTATTAAAGGTTAGAATCAAGTGTTTCGTTGGAATGACCGAATTATCTTTTTTATTGTTATTCTTCTGACCTGGATCACACCCTGATCAGAAAATCCATCGAGGATTTCTGTGTCTGGGGTGGTCAACAGACTCAGATTCTGAAATATTTCACCTCTGCAGGAATTAAGCGTTTTGTGCGGACTTATGTTATTGGAATCTAAAAGGATTTGGCAAGTAAAAAAGATTTAGTCTGTAGGAGCAGAATTGTTCTATGGAGTAAATCACCGGATCGTAAGCGTTTGACAGAGTTAGGTTCGCCACCTATTCCTATTAATGCTTTGTGGATAGCGAAAGGCGATTGTTTCGACATATCATTGTTTGAGAAGGACAATATTAAAATCTGGTATTAGCAGCAATTCCATTAACGTTAGATCTAGGCAACACGGGTTCTTTATCAAGGCATGGACGTAAAGAATCAATGACCTGATCATCATGAGTTGAGTACGGTAGAATGGGGGTTTTAATAGATGCGTTTTGAATTTTTTTCTTATATTTACTTATTTTGAATTTTTTTTTTTTGGAAAGGAGGGGAGGAGGAATCCTTTGATTCTCAGAGGACCAGTTTGGCAGGGCTTGCCTGGAGTCAGCAACCAGTAGTGGCCTCCCGGAAGAGGCCCCCGCTCTGCAATGCAGGACCCCATCCAGGCACCACCTGGAACTACAAGACAGGCGGGATTATACACCAGCTGATAGAGCAGCCAGGACATGCTGCCAGGCATATCCCGGGCTCTGAGTACCATCTGGCGGCCTGAGACGCAAAACTCAGCTTTTCTCCTGTACCCTCTACATGGCCGCCTCTCCAAGACCCCACCTCACTAGTCCACAGGTCCTCAAAAAGTTCAAAACCCCGCTCCAAGTGCCAGATTTCCCAGGAAGCAGTCCGTTGTGTCATCATACCAAAAGTGAAAAACATCAGACACAACTTCATTCCACTCAGTCCTGGTCTGCCACAGGACTTCGTGGCAGAAAAAATAAAGATAATAAAGTTGAACACAAAAAAATCAAGAATCGAACATAAAAGCAACAAAATCAAACATTGAAAGAAATTGAAGCAAATCAAATGAAAGAACGTAATATAAAAAAATGCAAACCATAATACGGCAGTAAAAAAATATCAATTTTTTTACTGAAAAATAAGTAAAGTGGGACAATGTCCATTGTCAATGTAGGTCTGTGGTGTTCTGGACGAAAAGAAGAAAGGAAATTTGAATGGCAAGAAAGAGGGCCGAAAATAGAGAAGGGATCACTAGGGTTCCCCCGGGTTCGTGAAGCCCGTGTTTACCAAAGACAGAAAACCTGGGAAGGAAAAGATCACTAGGGCACCTCGGGAGCGTGAAACCCGCACTCAGATAAATTAGGTGAGGCCCCCTGAGGGGTGTCACACAGCTATGCCACATGATTTATTGAAAGACACGTTTTGGACCTGTGAATATGGCCTCAATCTTGTCATTATATAATCAACGCTAGACTATTTTCTGTGGGGCTATGTAAAGTCATTGGTCTATGCGGATCAGCCACAAACGCTTGACCATTTGAAGACAACATTCGCCGTGTTATTGCCGATATACGGCCACAAATGTTGTAGAAAGTCATAAATAATTTGACGCCTTTAGACTACATCCGAGCCAGCCATATGCCAGAAATCATATTTAAAATGTAATGCTATCATGTTTCATCTTTTTTTAAAAAATCTAGTCAATCGAATAATACATCGTTGTGTTTATTGCAATTTAAAGTTCTTTATACCTTTGTAAAAAAATACCCTTTATATCAACGTAGACATATATGGTTGAGATCTAAATTGCTTTAATTTGTGATAAATGAATAGATGGATTCTTAAATTATACATTTTAATGATATTTCCTTCTCCTAATATTTAATTATGATATGTATTACATTAGATTTATATACATTGTATCATAGCTGTTGAAAATGTCGTATCAATTTTAAGAATATACTATTTAAACATGCCACTTATAAATAATGTTTTCTTCTCTAATGAGGATAAGTTTGTGGGTACCTCATCCTACAATTGCATTATCTTTTCTAATAAGGTTTTTAATTACTGTATATAAGTGAAGGAGAGGCCTTTTATGTTTAAACTGCTATAGATATGCCTTAAATTTTAAAAAGCTGTGAAATTGTTGTCAGTGAAAATTTATATTTATGTTGTACTCAAATTATGAAAGAAAAATATCTGTTTGTGAAGATACGTTATTTAAATTTGTGGAGAATTTAGTTTTTACATTCTGTTTAA
>BMAU01003004.1:0-60299 GCA_019973935.1 Trichonephila clavipes | reverse complement strand
CATAGGTTAAGTTTAAAAAATAACATGAAATATAAAATGACTGTGTATGCATAATATACAATACATTGAGTTTTGCATTAATAAATGCATAATACTTTATAAAAATAGTATTTATTTTTTGAAGATCGTAAACATGCAGCCCCAACTTATAATAAAACAGACCATGTGGCCCACAATATCATAGGAGTTTGACACCCCTGCTGTAAAGGAATATACACGAAATTAAAAAAGCTCAATTATTCTACCTCCACAGCTTTAATTATTAGTGATCAAACTAACAAACTAAAGAATGAGGGTAAATTTACACTCGAATTAATAGAAATCAAATTATATATATATATATATCGTTTTCCAGAATCCTTTATGGTGGAGGGAACAGAAATCCTCATTAAATGACTGAAACTGTACTAAAGTTAGTGCACATGATAATATTTATTTCAGTGTGAAAGAAAACAAAAACTTTGGCCTTTTTGACATGCATGAAATACACATTCAACTCGAATCAAATTACTCCAATATTCATTGCACTACTTTATTCAAGACAACTTCCTATTTATAAGAAAGAAATGTTGATAATTATTTAGAACATTTTAGAAAAATTTTATTTTAAAAATATCATAATACGAAAAATAATGATCTTCCCTAGTATAGCTAGGAGTTGAACAGCATAGGTAAGAGGTTTATTTTAAAACTTAATAATTTTTAGAACTGCTTATAATAATGAAAAGTGTAGTTCATAATGAAGAAGGAATAATTAATATTCTTGCTTAGAAAGTCAACATAAAATAAAGTTATAAAATGTATATGATATTCAAAGCCTAGTTCATAGACTACTTTTAGTTGCTAGAAATATAATTAAGTATTAAAGCTTACATTACTTAGTCAAGAATAATATTCACTTTTACTTAGAGTGAAATAAATAAGCTACAAAATTACATTCTTGTCATACAGGGAATGTTATTTAAAAATTATGACATGAATTCATCACAACAGTTGAAAAAATCCAAACTATTAAATTTGGGGAAATATTGCTAGAAACACAAATACTAATAGTTTTTAATAGAATATAAATGTTCAATGATATCAGAAAGAGACAAATGAATCTTAATCAATTTCATGAAATTGAAAAATTCAATGGAATAATACATCCTACTACATCTCTATTTTTTTAGGAAATCAAACAACACATCCAATAAAGACAGCAATTTCAACACATTATTTCAAAAAACTTTACTACATATTCCTGCTGAGCATTATTGGGGTTTTTCTGTAAGTTATTTAATTCCTACATCTTTTTCAGAAACACAAAGAATAATTAATCCTTTTATGATAACTAATGCATTCAGTTTATCTTTCTGCTTTTCTAAATCTAAATATTTTAATTTTGAAATTAATCAAAACTGACAAATATCATGTCTCTTTGTTTTCAAATACTTTCATATTCAAATAAATTTATGAAAATGATTTTCACTGAAGATATTTCCCTTTAAAATATCATTCTGAATGTAAAAAAAATTAATAAGAATTCTTTTGCAGCTTATTATGAGATTATGCATAATAAGTGCAATAAAAATATATATAATGTTTTGCATCAAAAGAAAATCTCGAATATAAAACAAAATCATTAATCTAGCTACAGCCTACTCACATGAGTCATATAGATACTAATTTAGTATTACATACTCCTCAGATGTAAAAAGTTTCTTTCCTCCCAGATAATACTAAAATTTAATAACTAAAATAATATTTATATATCAATAAATTCGATGTATTGCTTTATTCATTTTGGAAGATATGTTTTGTTGTACATACCAGCTACTGCACAATTATTATGCTTTCAATTTTAGAAAAAGTCATAACCAACCAAATACATTTTTTCTGCATAAGTATACAAACAGCAAAATACAGTCATACTTAAAATCAGTCAGTGGTGTGTAAACATTTTTTATACAAAAATCTCTGGATCATTTTTGCTGGCATAATGAAAATCATTCAAGTGTTTTTTTTTTAATAACAACAACATGAAAGAAGCAAAAAAACATTAAAAGGTGAATAATTGCAAACAGATATAAATATTATCTCACTTTATAAACGAAACAAATTTGTAACCTTCCCATTCTTTAACGATTTCATGAAAACTTTTCAGGAAGTTTGAGAAACTTTCCATAACATTTTATTTATTTTTAAGTGTGTGAGTATGTGTTGGATTTTATGATGCAAGAGCCACTTTTGGCTAAGCTGCACCAAACAAATTTCAAATATAAAATTTTTCAATAGTTTTATTGAAAAAATTTTAATGATAAAATGCAACAAAATCAAAATATTTGAAGAAACTCAAGAAAAAAGAAACTAAATTAAGGCAATACAAAATATAAAATCAAAATATGTTAATAATAATTTGTAAGTATTCTAAAAAAAAATTAAACAATTGTATCTACGTACATTTATTAAACATTAGTCTGTGGTCTAGACGGGAAAGGAAGTAAAGGGGAAATTGAAAAGACAAGAAAGAGGGTTGAAACTAAAGAAGTATCACTAGGGTACCCCGGGTTGCGACACCCATGTTTACCAAAGAGAGTAAACCCCTTGGAAAAAGGAAAAAATCACTAGGCCGAGTGAGTGAATATTAACATCGCACTGTTCAGCTACACAAGGGCTTTCGGCGACGGACCACATAATTTTGAACCATGGTCAAGTGACAAGGACGACACCTGAGATGGCACCCCCTCTCCTAACTACCACACCACACCAACAGGACGTTTGAGTTCTCGACAGATTTAACTTGCACCGCTGCCCTACACAGCGGGTCTTTAGTGGTACTGGGCTTAAATTCGTGACAAGACTAGCCACGATCCAATACCTTGACCACTCAGATACCAAGGCCACAGGTCACTTCAGGATTGTGAGACCCATACTCACTAAAGAAGGTGAGCCCCTGAGGAGTTATTTATTTTTAAAGCAACATCAAAAATTTGATTATCTGTATAGTATTCATGAAAATGTATTTGAAATGCAAAATATATTTTTAAATGTTTCCTTATATTAAAATAAGTGTGGTGCATGAATAACCTACAAATACTTTTTAAACTGTTCTAAGGCTCCTCATACATTAACCTTAAAATGACTAAAGGTCTTATTTAAATTTTTAATTGCCTAAATATTATGAAATCCTTTCAATAGGTCGATAAATGAGTACCAAGCTTGCTTGGGGGACTAAACACTGGGGGTTTTACTTCAGACTGGCCATCTGCTCATGCACCTCAGCGCCCAATGGTCAGGTATACTTAGATGGGCATAGTAGGCATTGGCTCTCATGGGCTGTTGTGTCACTGAGTTTAGTTTAGTTTTAATATTGTGAAAAGGTTGAATTTATAAAGAAATATAAGTTCATCCGTCAATTTTTAATGATTTATTTAATTTTAAACAATTAGATTACAAGTACAAAATTTTCCCTCACACATATAATTATGACAATAAATAGAATTTTAATAATGAAAAAATTTTCATAACTCTTTCATATTAATAACCATTTATTACAAAGGCAAGAGACTATTAAACAATAAAAAACAAAACATAGCAATAGATAATCCTTTCTTCATTGATAGGATAAAAGGAGCAAAATTTTAAAAAACATACCTTTTCCACACCAAACTCTGCTCATAGGAAGATTTTATCTGCAAATGGATCTGTGGTGTGTGTGTGTTTATGTGCACAAATTCATTCATGAGCACACCAAAACAGTAATGGAATACACCAAATTAAAAATACTATTATTATTTCGAGTGAACCCTAGTCAACAAAATTCAAACCAAAAAAACCTGTATAACAGTGAAAAGGCATTTTCATTTTGTATATCAAATTCAGAGATAGTTTCCATTAATGCAAATGTAAATTAAGTTATAAATACCATCATCATTTTTTTACTTTTCTTTTGGGAGGAAGGTACAAAAATTCTCCTTATGAGCTTTTTGGCTGTACTAGAATTAGAATGAAATAAAATGTTTGTTTGTGTGTAAGAAAAAAAATTCAGCATCAATAACATATATGATTCTTTAGAGTTTTAATTTTCCAACGATGACTGTGCTGATTTTGTTTAATTTTAAAATTATCATCCAACTTATTAGAGATAAATATCAATGATAACTAAAAGCATCATGAAAAAAAATTTAATTGAAAAAAATCATTTAAAGAATAACAGAGCTTTTTCCTTTACATAAATAAAAATTTTCAAATATATTCACTCAGTAATCAATGCCCAAAGCAAAACACCTCTAAATTTCTATATTCTCATTTTCAAAACTTTTCTAACTTGAACTGGAAGTTTTAATTGGAATAAAAAAAATCAACGAAGTTAAAATGTTAAAAGTTTAGCTAAGAAGTTTATTGTTAAAACTTAAAAATCTTGATATGTGCATATAAGAAAGTAAAGTGTTGTTTATAAGGAGGAATTATAATTAATAATTAGAAAGTAAATACAAAATAAAATCATAAAATCTATATATTATTTGAAGCCCAGGTTACAAGTTAACCATGATTTACCATAGGCTTTGTTTCTATAGAATTTCAATTTTTCAAATTTCCTTTTCTCATGTATTATTAAGAGTTTAATAAATGCTTCGATTATTAAAAGGGTCCGCTTTGTTTAGAAATTTTTAAATAACAACTGTTTCTTTTTATAATTCTTAAGAGGATAGTACTGACTTATGATACCATAATAAGGATATATAAAAAAATTCTGATAAATTTCTTTATTCCTGCTTTAAAAGTGCCTAGGCTACACCAGTGATTCTTAACCACTGTGGCATGGCACTTTTGTGTACCATTTCCCGAAATTAGATAAAAAAAAATTTATTGGACGTAATCCATTTGTGTTAATGGATACATATATACATGAATTAACTTTGAAGAGAAAGAAGTAGTTTCACTCTGTAATAATCAAGATTTAATTTCAAAACATTTGGAAGAGTCAATTAATTCATTTTGGATTAAAATTAGAGGTGATTATCTCATAATAGCCAAAAAAAGCTTTAACAGTATTGTTACAATTATCTACATCTTATTCATGTGAATTCGGATTTTCAACATTAACAAATATAAATACGAGAAAAAGATTGTGCCTTTTTAATGTAGATGTTGAAATGAGAGTAGCATTATCATAGGAACAAATAAAAAAGAAATTATCAAAAATTATCCAACTCAAATTTCGCATTATATGTATTCTTATAATTAATTTGTATTTAATTACTCAATAGATATTTAGTTGGCTTCTTTATTTTATTTAACTTTGAAAATTATTATCATAAACTATTTTACATAGTGTAAGTACTATAGATAAGTAATATTCTTTTAAACTTATTTTATGATTAGTGTACAGCCAAATTTTGAAGTCAATAAAAAGGTACATCAACAAGAAAAAGGTTGAGAATCACTGGGCTACAACTTACAGCAAAATTAATCCTGCAATCATTTTAGAACTCAAAATCAAACAAATTTGTTTCCTGTATATGTATACCAGGGGTTGGCAACCAATGGCATGCTGTATAATTCTCAATAGCAAATTTATCAATTTTTGAGTTGATGGAAGTTAATAAATTTGTAATGAGCCTTATTTGACAAACATCTTCAGAATTATGGACAATTACGGAATCAGGAAAAAATCTGAAAGATAACTCTAAAGATAAATTTACAGCTATTATGTAAATTATTGAATGTCATTGCTGGAGAGTTTTAATTGTTTGAAGAGCGAAAATTGCATGTTCTCTGCTTTTTTCGCTTTCGATTCTATATATCAAAGAAAAAAAAAACTTTCCTCGTAAGAAAAATATTTTGAATTTCCAAAGAAATTATTTAACAACCGAATTCTCAGAATCATGTCTAATTGAAAAAGTCACAAATTATATCCCTGTAGCGGTCTGTTACGTCATTACCGAGAAAATCAAAAGTAATAGACAGAATCTCGGGGTAATTAAAATATTTTAATGAAATAAAATAACACAGTTACAATGGACAGACACAATACAGGGTAAACATTTAGAGGAAATAAGTGAAAATTAGGTAAGTTACATGGTCCAGGATTGGACAGCAAGACGGACAATGCTCACTCATTCAGTTCCAAACTCCCTCTGACGATAATACAGTGGCCATCTTGAAAGGACCAGGCCGCGACAGAGTTTTGATGACGTCAGGAAAGGAGGGAAAGCTTTACTACACGCATTCGCTCTGTGAGGAATATAAAGCTTTGAACATTTCTTTTCCGCATTTATATTGATTTTTTCTTTTTAATTCTCACTTAGAATATTTCCTGTTGAAAGTTATGTATTAACACGCTCGAATGATGCATAATATTTTCCCGGATAAAGGAACAAAATCACTCATGAAACGCTCCTAACATTATAAGAAAAATCTAAGAAAAAACCGACTCAATGTAAAATAACTTCAAACAGATAAAATAAAAAAAAAAAAAAACATTTTCTTGATAAAAAAATTTGAAAAGTAGAGCATTAGAGGCATATTAATAAAAAATCATGTGAATTTAGAAACATTCTGCTGGAGTTCCTTTTTCCCGAGAAATGGCATTTTTTATGCTCAAAGAATCGATGAATCATAACAAAAGAAAGAATTACTAAAAAAAATGCATGCAAAAATATATACAGATATAGAACTGACAAACAGTTTTAGACACCACAGTAATTATATAGTAAAAATAGATTCTAGATTATACGTTAAAAATATTCAATTAAAAAATTCATTTATTCAATATTCAAAAATATAAAATAATTTCAATCCAATAAAATAAAAAAGAAACATTTACTTGTAAAGAAAATACGAAAAGTAAAGTATTTGAGGCATATTATTACATAAAAAATGCATATGACAAGAACAGTTTAGACACCATAATAATTATATAGCAAATATAGGACGTTAAAAATATATATACATTAGTAAATACACTTACCTATAAATAATCAGAAAAATTTTTTTTCATGGAATATATCATCAATGACGCAATGTACTGATTAGTTTCAAATTTTGAATCATTTGCATTTCTGACAATATTATTTAAATTATTAATTACATTATTTTCCTGTATATGCATTAAAATTCAATATTATGCTATGGTAAAAATATCTAAAAATCAAACAAAAGTTTTGAAATTTAAAAAATAACATTTTACATACTTTAAATGCTAAAATCTTTATGAAAATAATTTAAACAAATAATGTAAATAAATAATTTTTCTTCAAATAATAGTTATATGAACAATTAAACATGTTCATAAAATGTATGTAGTATAAAAAATTACAAGGATATACATGCACAATGAATAACATACGAATCGATAATTGAATATTTAAATAAATAAAACAGAAAAATATAAAAAGCTTACATTAATTTAATTGGCCTTTAATTTCTTCATTTTTTGGTTATCCTTCATGGTTAAAATTTCTTCACTGCGCTTTTTTAAATAATTATTTAAGCATACATTCCCAAATGTAACGAATACTTTTTTAAAATATGAAAATGCAGGAATATTACAATTTACACAAGGTGAATGAAACGAATGCAAGAGATTCCACAACTCATGTAGTTCCAGATACGCTTCAGTTATGCTTGTAAAGCAAGATAATTGGCAATCAACTTTCAGAAACTTTGATTCGAATGTTTTCGATATTAACAAATTAAAAATGAAATATTGCGTTAAAATGACTTTCATAACAATATCTGTGGGCATTTTTAAACCTCCTCCATCCAGAAGTCTCATACATTTTGTCCCTTTGATATTTTCCGAGTAGAAATTAATCTGCTTATCTAAAAACAAATGTATGCTTGCAATCAGAGCATTCAAATTTTATATTATGCACACAATATCCCGCTATATAAATTAAAGGTTGATACTCTTCTATTGAAATATCATCTGATTTATTTCTAATGTTTAATATTTTGTTGAAATCTGTAATACCTACTTTAACATGAAATATCTCACCTGAATGATTTGAATTAAATTTTTTAGTGAGAAAATACCATATTTATCTGAGTGCAAAGTTAACACACTTTTAATGTGCAACTTTTTTCAGCTTGCAAAATTTCCTGCACAGTGACATGATAATTTGCTCCAGACATTTGTCTGTATTGCCCAAATCTGGCTTCTGAATTATCAGTTTGGAACTTTCCAGTTAAAACATATTTGAAATTCTGCTCCGTCAAAAGATACTTTATTAGTTCTGGGATGGTATTTACTGTATGCCTCAAAGCAAAAAATGTTTCCTCGCTTAAACAACCTTCTCGTTTATTTTGTTTAAAATTTTTTCAGCAGTCCAGCCACTGAACAAATTTAAAAAAAAAGTGAATCTATCATCATCCATTGATGAAAAAGGAACACTGTTTTTCAATTTAAGATTTTGACCTTAGTTGGATTTTTAATATTCATTATTTGCCAGAAATCTAAAATATATTTGATGAATATTACAGTGTCCCTAAACACTTCTGGGTAGCCTAATTTATCTTTTAATATATTAAGTGCAGTCACATTGCTTTCTTCAAAAAATTTTAAAACTAATTTAACATTTTGTTTCTCAAAATTTGTTGGTTTTAAAGCTTTTAAACATAATTTAGGAGATAATTTAACAATAATGTTCATTTCTTCGTTATAAATTTTAAATAATGATGAAAAAGATGCTTTTCGGATTTGAGAAAATTCTGAAGGATCAGGATACATTAAAGAAGAATCAGCATCTTTCTGATTTAACCAATTACTTCGTATAGATTTGATAAGAGGTACTGAATCAAAAATAAGATGTAATTTTTCTGCATTAGCTGGATTCTGAATAACACTCTTTATGGTACCATTACACAATTTAGAAAAACAATTTCTATTTACTGTTATTATCACTTACAATGCAAACAACTGAAAAAAACCTACCTTTTCCCATTAGTGACAAAATTTCTAAAGTCATCGAATACAAGTCTTCAGCATTCATGTTCTTTACAGGGTTCAATGATACTATTTCTTTATTTTTACTCAATAAAGAAGAGTACAGAAAACATTGAATCGTAGCAGCTGCTTCTCCTTTCTCAGTAAATCCAATGATTTTATTACATTTATATGTAATCGCTGATTTGATGAAAATTTCATCAATTTGTAATATTACCTGTTTCTCACGGTCTTTCAGTTCCTTACACCTACCTCGTAGATAATTTTCACTAGCCAGAGTCGACAAACCTGGAGTAACATTTAATCCAGATGCAACTCACTGTAATTGTCTCACACTAGGAAGAATTATATCCCCTTATCTCTTACATAGGAATAACACGTGGTATACTTAATGTACATGCAGAAAGAAAAAACCATTAAATTACTGCTATACTTACGGCCATGTTTATTCAAATTTAATAATTTCATTTGTTCTAAAATAAAATTTGCTGCGTCAAAATTTTCAGCATTACAGTTTTCAATATACCTTTCCCACGATTGAATAGCCATAACATGATGAGGAACAGAATTAATGGAACAGATTTCTTCAAAAACATTTACTGTATTAAGAATATTCAACAATTCGCTGAAATATGTTAACCTAGGAGGATTATTAAGAATTTTTCCAACAGAAGGTATATTTAATTCAGGATTATTATTAGATATCTGTATTTATTTTCAGGGATTTTAAAATAGGACAATTTTCGCAATTCACAAAAAGAAATGTTACGCAGCTTTCACAATCATGTTTTAGAACATTTTTAGATAAGAAATCAGATATGGGATTTTCCCACATTAGCAGATTTTCTTTTAAACATTCAAAACTGGTAATTTCGTCTTTCCTAATGAAATTAGAAAACAGTTGTTCGTCTAATTGTTTCATTTTTTCCTTTCATTGAATTGCCATTGAGCGTTCTTTAATTTTTTCATTCAAGTAGGATGGGCAACCAGGAAAGATGCAAGGATATGCATTCTCTGATAATTTTGGATACACTCTAGTTATTTCTATAACAGTACCAGTCTTGTCTGTAATTTTATCTTTTCTCACAATGAAAGATTCGGGGAAATGTTTAATGCACACTACACTATTGTTAGTATTTTTAAAATCCCTAGGAATTTTCTTTTTCCAAGTTTGTAACAACTGTTCGTCTTTTGGGAAATTGAACACAAAAACATACGGCTGCCCCGGTTTATTAGAGGAACAATTTGGTACACAACAGTAACGAGCCATAATTATGAAATGTGTGCAGCTTTAGGTTAAGTTATTAATAATATTTTTCAGTTAATTAAGATTTGTGACAGAATAAACAAAACACTAATTTTACACTTATATATAAACACTAATTTCTCTTATAAAACAAAATATCTTTTTTTACAAATAATCAAGGATGTTGGCATATATGCGTCAGTTTATTATATTGTGTTCTCAAGACTCAAAAGAAAAAAATTCAATGACAAGAATAAAGTTATACAGTAATATAAATATCGTATTTTTCTTTATGGTTAATAAAAAAATCCCGAGTAATCCTTTTCCCAGAAAATCTAGTCAATTTATCCTGAGTAATGAATATTAATACATGTGGGAAAATCTATCAACTACTTTAGCATACAAAATGGAAGTGTGAATGCAATCGTTTTCTCCCGCCAAATCCTTCCCTTCATTGGTCATGTGACTGCTTTTTATGAGCCTGCTGTCACAGCTTATTCTTTTCTAGATAGCTTTGGTATAGCTGGGCACTCTGACCTTGATGATTGCATCAAAGGATTGGGCCACTAGGTTGGGCTAAAAACCCAACCCCAAAAATGCTACTTGTTTTGCAGTCTGAACGAGAATATACCCTATGCTTTCTTGTGGATAAATTTAAGGCTTTGGTGTCAAAAAAAAAAATTTCAACACTATAATTTTCAAATTCTCCAAAATTTCAACTTAATGTTTTTATTTATTTTCTATCAATACTATCCTGATCTAAACCATGATTTGTTGATTAAATATTTTTTCACAAGAATATATGAAAATTTGTGTGTGTGCTCATTAATCCATGTACTTGTGTCATATGTGTAATAAACATTTTTTTTTAATATCTGTTGTATGTAAAAAGTATGTTTCATGAATAAAATAATTTTGTAACTTAATGTTAGTTGTAAATTTATATATCAATCACTTAATACACCAAACTAAAAATTAAAGTTCATTCTATTAAGAAATATAAAAGCACAAATGTAGAAACATTTTTCCTTTTAGAGAATTAATTTATTATATTTAATATTTATAAGGAAACAATGTGTATCAAGTTTTAGCCAAAAAAAATTTTCAAAAGAAAGAATTAGTATACACTTTATAATGGGTTTTATGAATCTGCATTTATGAAACAGTTAGAAGGCTATCATCTAGACCAGCATTAATTAGTAGACAAGTATTAATAATGAGTAAATTAAAATTACAGTAAAAATTTTAACATAATAAATAAATACCTATTTTAATTTCTTTACATTAAAGTAAAATAATTTTAACAATTAATTCATATAGATTCATCTAAATGTTTGAATCAAAACATCTTTTAGCTGTTGAATGAGTTTCTTTCATTAGTCTTCAACCTGGGTTCCTGAACACTGGGTCCCATGAGCCTGCTTAAAAAACATTTTTTAATTTTTAGATTTAGCTCTTGGTAAAATTAATTACTGGGCAAAATTCATGAAATGTAACCTTGAAAAATGATTTTAGCATCAAAGTTGATGTGAGCACTATTTTTACCAATTTCTAAGACCCAACTGACAAGAAAAGTATGCTACTTTTTTGCAGATACTGAAGTGAAATATACCCTATTTGCTTTCTTGTGGATAATATTTAATTTTTTCTAATTGCATAGCTTTTAAATAAAAAATAAAAAAATTCATAAAACTATAATTTTCAAATTTATCCAAAATTTCAACTTAATGTTTTTATTTTTTTTCTATCAATACTATCCTGAATGAACCATGATTTTTGAAGTTAAATATTTTTTCACAAGACATATATGAAAAATTTGAAAGTGAGCTCATTAATCCATGTTTCACTTATGTCATATGTGTAATAAACATTTCATTTTGATATTATAAAAATTGTATGTAAAAATATGTTTCAATAAATAAAATAATTTTGTAAATTAATTTAGTTGTAAATTTATATATCAATCACTTAATTGATAAAAATTAAATTCATTCTATTAAGAAATATAAAAGCACAAATGTAGAAACATTTTTCCTTTTAAAGACTCCATTAATTTATTATATTTATATTTATAACAGAAAAAAATTTTTAACATCATTTTTAGACACAAAAAAAAAAGTTCTAATTTTCAAAATGAAAAAAAATGCTAATCTTTTATACAGACTTTTAATTTTTATGTTAATCTGCATTTATGAAACAATATATTAGAAGGCTATCACTAGACCACCATTAATTAGTAGACATAAGGTATTAATGAGTATCTTAAAAAATTACAACAATTAAAAAATTTTAATATATTTAAATACAATACCTATTTTAATTTCTTTTTTCACTACTAAAATAATAAAATAAAATTGTAACATTTGATATACTTTAAATATTAATTAATAAATTTAGATTTATTCACCTAAATGTAGGGATATAGTTACTCACGAAAAAAATCTTTTAGCTGTACAAGGGTTGAATGAGTCGAAAAAGTTTATTTGAAACCACTATTATTTTTATTAGAAGACCAAAATCTTCAACCTGATTTCCTATTTAGATCAACTTATGACAGGGGTCCAAATTTTGTGATCCCTATTTTTGCTTAATCAAAAATACATCAATTTTTTAATTTTTATAAAAGATTAGCTCTTAAAGGTAAAAAGAATTAATTATCTGATGTAACATTGAATAATATAGAAATGTAAATTATAGAATTCTAAAAGCTTAAAAATTACTAATGAATTATTTGGAATATATTTTTAATATTAACGTAAATGTTCAGCTTAACTCAAATAATTTTTATACGGACCACGTAATTTTGAACCTGGTCAACAATGATCTGTACAAAAAAAAATCTTGGGAGACTACAAATGTATATCTTTTTTACCACACACAAAACTACGGGAGGGCACTTTCAAAAACGTGTCTAATTACACATAATTTAACTATTCGCAAAACACGGCGGGTCTAAAAAATACTTTAAACTCCACGGTTAAATTAGAAAATAACTCTTGATAGCATACCATCATAAAATTACAAAACAAAAAAACTAGATGCTCAGGTTGTTGGATGACAATAAATTCAAAACAAATCAGTTTATCAAAATAAATAGATATCATGAGAAAGAGGAGCAAAATAATAAAAAAGGATTTAAAAAAATAATTATAATAATATGTCAATTAAATTCGTGAGGGAAAGAAAAATGGCGACGAAGAAAACCTGCACTGTCAAATGCTTCTCTCGGTCTTGAATGGCTTTGATGTGGGGCTTAACGTTGTCAGGGTAGTACCATGCAGTAGCTGCGGCGACGTGATCTATCCTCTCCGACGATTAAATTCATTATTTATCGACCAGTCAAACGACCGATCTTAACTGGACGTAAAAATGAAATCATCAGAATTATAAAAACATCTTAAGCCGAATTTTAAGACAAGTTATCTAAAATAGAGTGAAGAAATAAAAAGATTGTATTCGAAATAAATTGTTTTTTAAAACAATCATTTTCTATTGCAAAATAGCATAGCGGACGAGTCCCGCTAATCCGAACATGGAAAAAAAATCCGAACATTGCGCGTTCTGATTGGTCGAGACCGATTGACGCAGAATAGTTTTAAGGACGAAAATCGGTGAATATTTCAAATAAAACGACCCGAAACAATAATTCAAAACAGTTCTTTATTTAATATTAGTGACTGTACCTCTCCGACGATAGAAATTCATTAAAATATCGAATCTAAGAACCGGTATTACTGGAACAGATAAATTAATGAAAAATGAATCAACGGAAAGTCAACATCTAAAGTATATATTTAAAACAAATTATCTAAAATAGTGGTGTGATTTTGAAACCCTTTGTACTCGAATGATTGTATTATATAAAATCATTTTCTTTCACAAATAGCATTATTTTAATTTCTCATTAAGATTTCTCATAAAGATGGTTCTGGAAAATACGAAAATAGCTTTGATTAGATTAGAGCGCCTGTATAAAACAATAAAAGAATCAAGATGGCGCTGTAGTCAAGAATGCAATTTAATGTTAGAAAACATTCTAGTTATGGACAAGTTCTAACGTAAAGCTTACTATGGGGGCGCTGATGTCGTTGGAACCCTTTTTGTTTTCCGGTTTCAGCAAAATAACATTGTTTTGTATACGTTTGTAGGCGGTAGCTATTTTAATTTGTCTTAGATTTCGCAAAAAAAAATTTTATCAATTAAAAATGAGCAGCCCTAGAAAGAGCAAACTGGGAACTATGTGTTCTGCAGTTGGATGCAGTATGAGAAGCGGTACAAATTTGCTTTCGGCTGTTAAAATGTACCGCTTTCCAACAAATCCATCTAGAAGGCTGCAATGGGAGGCTGCATTGCAAAGAAAAAATTGGAAAGCAAATCCTAAATCTGCGCTTTGTAACAAGCATTTCATTACAGGTTAGTATTGAAATGATTCTATTCTAATTTTGTTGCATTTTATCGAAAAAACCATAAAAAAAAATTAAAAGTAAAAAAAAAAAAACTATCTCTCTCTTTTATATAAAAACAAGCTTTTATTTAAATGCACTAAAAAGTATAAAATAAACTTTTCTTTTAAAACTTTTTTACTATCTACTTATAACATCGTAACACAATTTATTTGATATGAAAGCTTGTCGCGAGATTTACCTGTGTAGATAAACGAGTAAATTAAATAACTTGATCTGATTGGGTTTTTTTTTTTTTTTTTTTTAGAATTTTCTAACCAAGTACATACACGAGTACAAGCTTTTATATTATAAATTGTGTTATGACGTTAAAATTGATAGTAAAAAAAGCTAAAAAGAAAAGTTTATTTTATTCCTTTGAGCGCATTTAAATAAAAGCTTGTTTTTTAAAAAGGTTTTTTTTTTAATTTTTAATTTATTTTTTACTTTTTAATTATCACTGGATAGGTTTCTCAGTCTGTTCATCTCATTCAACGCAGCATTGTTGCAAGGTCGTTTGCCGGTTAATTTTGCCGAACCCTTGACTTTTTTTCTTTTGTAAAATCGCGTTTTTATTTAAGTTTTCTTTTCTTTCATTTTTTTTTGAGGGCTTAGTTTTTAAGATAATGCTTTCAAACTTCTCACAACGATTGCAAACAACGGTAATTTTTAAGAAAAAAATGTTGCAAAAATATTGCATTAACTCTCGCAAAAAGGGTATTAGACGAAAAACACATTCAATTTTTTAAAATCCGTAATTTTTAAGCAATTTTTTCAACCTTCGTACAGATTACGGATAATATTATTCTACACACGAAAAAAAAGTTTCGTGTGATTATCTTTATAAATGACGAAGTTATTAAATATTTAATTAAAATTGTGAGTATTTTTTTAAATATCTTAAAAAAAGTTTTCGACATTTTATTTTTGAAATAACTGATTCTGAAGGAGAAAAGTATGAACTTTTTTAGTGCAAAATAATGATTCATTAACACGAAAAAAACATACGGAGTAATTTAGAAACCATTTTCATAAAAATTATCGATTTTGACTCATTTTAGAAAAATTCTTAAGAAATACAAATGTTATTATTTTGTAAAAAAATTTATACCGTATCGTGGCCGAATAAATGATATTTTTAATTATGTAATTATCTTTTGTCTGAGTTTTATAGAAAAAAATTAGATAGCTGTTTTAAAAACGTCAAAACTCAAAAAAAAAATTCCCCTCATCGTTCTTCAATTTGAATCACGGAGCACAATGGAATAAGCAGTCTACAGGGGCAATGCGTTTTAAGGCTTTTAATTAATATCTTTTCAACTAATTGCAATATCGGAATATAAATGGTCAAAACATGCATTGTCATCCAAACAAAACGTGTATACAAAATTTCAGCTCAATCGATTGAAGATATCAGCTTCAAAATTGAGTTGCAAGATTCCACCCGAACAACTTACATTGCAAGTTAAATAAAAGCTTGTGTGTAATAAAATGAAAGCTCTTCTAATCTTCATCAAAACCTTTTTAAAATAGTCTGAGGGTGTTTCTTTTTATAATTGTTTAAAACAATGAAGAAGTTGAAAAAATATAGCACTAAAAGCTGGTTAGAGATCAATGGTAAATAAGTTACTTAAGTTGCTAATATATAGCGAATCGTCTTGGAAAGAATGATTTATTATAACTGAAAAACGAAATTATTGAATAGGTTGAACAATTTATTGTTAATGGAGAAGTTCTGCTCCATTAATTGCAGTGTTTATGGTTCTTTACATTTTAAAAATTGTCTTACTTCAATTACTCTTTGTCTGAGAAAATGACCGTTATCTCTAAATGTCAACTTGATAGAATCATACTTTTACAGATTAAAAACATAGACAGAAACACAATTGAAATTCCTAAAGAAAGCGGCTTGAAATTATACCATCCGAGTTGTTCTTAATTCGAAAAAATATAAAGCATTGGATAAGATACATTTACAGTGACTTAGGTTACCTACACTTAGGTTACTACTACGCATACACATTTTCGTATGAAAAGTTCTCAATGTTGCAATTCAATATGTTACGATCATCGATGGTTCAGTTCATCAGTTAATCAGTGGTAGAATGCTTTTATATCAATCAACGCTCATATCATCACAATCATTAGACTCAATTAAATTCAATAAATCATCGAAGACAAGTGTAAGATTAATAAGTTTAATGGAATATGGAGTGCGTCTGCACTCGGTCACGTACACAAGATCTCTGCTGTAAACAAAGCATGCTTTTACAAGCAGCGCCCTCTATACTGAGGGGGGTTCTACCACAATATATGAAACAATCAAGTTGATAAAGTAATAGATAGCCCATTAATAGCTGGAAAATAATGTTGATGTTTTGCATTGCCATTTTATTTCGTCTCAGCACTCACCAAAGTCCTCATTTAGGCACAATTCCACTTTGCACATAATCACAGAAACTACCCAGAGGTGGATTAAGTGGCGGAGGACCTAGCGGCCACCAGGGGACCCAAGCTTGATGGTTTCCATTTATAAATTCAACGTGCAACAAAAAGATCTTGAACCTGCAACCCGAATTATTTCCCCATATTTAAAACTAGCTGCATGGCCCGGCTTTGCATGGGCTTTCTCTTTCCCTCATGACGCCAGCAATTATGTGTGTGTTTGTACGCGCGCAATGTGAGTGATTTATAAAATTATTTCATTAAATTTCCCTTTTTCGAAATTTGTTCCACATATTTTCGATTTAAGACAGGTTTTTCCCCTCCCTCTAGCCCGGCATAACACGGTTTTTTCAGTGTAAAATTACTGTTTCCTCTTCCCCTCCCCCTCACAGATAAAATATAGCTTCAAATTTCGATCTTTGACTTTTAAAAAACAATATTGCATTAGTTAAAAAATTATTAATGTGAAGCAATAAAAAGAAAACGATTCTTTAGTTAGCTTAAAAATGTCTCTGAAATGTATTTTTATCCAAAATAATAGACAATGTACTTTTTTAATTAAAAAATAATTAATTTAGTAATGAATTAATAGAAATACTTTTAAAAACACATATATATATATATATATATATATATATATATATATATAAATATATATATATATATATATAAAAGTTATAAAAAAAAGTATGGGGGAAGCGTAGATATATATTTACATGTAATGAAAAAAAAAACATTCAAAAAGAAAAAAAAACTAAATGATAAAAACATTTTGATATTTTATTTTAATTTCATAGTTTCCCTTCCACTGTCATAGTTAAAAATTTTGTGTAATGAACGCTTAAAATAGTGTAAATAATTTATATCAGGAAGTGTAATACATTAATATTACTTTTTGTTGTATTTATTTTATGTTAAAATCTTGCCACCACCTCTCCGTTCGAAATCTATTTTTATTATGAAATAAAAATAGTGATTACACTGATGAACGGAATAAATTAAAAGCGAAAGCGCACTGAGGTATGGCGTAGACAAAACAGAAGGGATAAAAAAGATAGATGAATGCTGTCACGGGCTTTTTGCAAATGGCAGAATTTTTTCCTACTTTCTTGACAATTGTCGTTATATTTTGAAAACTTCTCACAATATCTTTATAAATTTTAGCCTATGTGTTATTCTGATGTATAAGCTATATTACTGTAAAGTTTCATTAAAATCCATTCAGTTGTTATTGCGTGAAAGACCCACAAAGATACTCACAAACTTTCACATTTATAATATGTATTAGATGTGTAGCAGCTCTAGTTATCTTTTTCAATTCCTACTATTAACTCACACTCTCTATATATTTATCTTGGTGGAATTTTCAATCGTTAATAAAATACATTTTCAGTCGCCCAACCGGTAAAGTAGTTAGCGACGCAAAATGCGATGCCGTAGGGAGAAGACATAGGAGTGGATCAAGACAGCGCTCTGCACCCAGTTAGATTTTTTTAATGCAGTGCTAGCGCCGTCTGTTATGAAATATGGAAACTAAAATAATTGATTGCCTTGCTATTTTTGTTTAACTGTATTAGTCGAACGATTTTTGCGGAAGTGCTTTGCATTTTATTTACCCTTTTAATAATTTTTACTTTTGGTTTCTTGTTTTTTTTTTTTTGCTTTATTTTGTTAATTGTTTTGTTATCTTTCTTGTTATTTTAATTAGTCAATCTGTTTTTTCATTTTCTGTAATCAATTTTTGCATACTTATTGTTTTTTGAAATGAATGTGCATAGCAGAGACTTAATCTGCTCATTTTGTAATCGAGTCTTCACTCGCCCTTTCTGTTTGAAAAGGCATTTAAAAAATATTCATGATCACCAACAGTGTGATGTAAATGAAGAGATTTTGAAGGAATTCAATACTTTCAGTGGTATGAATAGTTGCATTTAAAAAAACATTTAGTTTATAAATTTTCACTTTAGTAGACTGAATTTTATACATTTACGTATAAATGTTTTCTACTGAAGTTTACATAATTTTATATTAGTAAATGTAAACCTTCTTTTAATTAACATTATAGAATTTGTTACATGGAAAGAAGAAGAAAACAAGACTATGTCAAAATATGTTAGACAGCGAGGTTGTAAAACACTTCAAAATGGAGAAATAGTGATGAATTATCACTGTTCTGGAAGTGGGACATACAAACCAAAAGGGAAAGGTCTCAAGAATTTAAAGTCTCAGGGCTCTGCCAAAATTGGAATTAGTTGCCCAGCAGTAATAAAAGTTAGAGTACTGAAAATGTAGTAGTGCATTATTTCCCGAAGCATCAAAATCATGAAACTCAATTGGAGCACTTAAGGTTATCAGAGTCCGATAGGATAGCTATTGCTGGTATAGTATTTTATTTATATTTTAGTTTCGTTATTTTTAATTTTATTATTATTAGTTACTATTGTTAGTTTTGTTTATTTATTTTCAGGAAAATTGAAAGAAGGTGTTAGTGAAAAAATTTTTTTTTGCAGGATATTAGAGAAGAAATTACTGTTGACAGTGGCAGAAAGATGCTTATTGAAAAAAAGGATATCCATAATATTAAAAGAGACTTCAATATTAATGGTTATGTTAAAAGGCATGAAATTGATGCAGTGAGTGTCAAGCTATGGGCTGAAGAAATGAAAAATAATGGAGAAAATTGTACTGTTTATTTCAAAGAGCAGGGACAATCAGGGAATGACTATAGTTTAAAAGATGAAGATTTTGTCCTCGTAATCATGACAGATTTTCAAAAAGAAATGATTAAAAAATATGGAAAGGACAAAATATGTATTGATGGAACACATGGCCTGAACACACACACACACAGCTATGATTTCAATTTATACTCAGTTCTTGTAGTGGATGAACATAAAAATGGAATACCAGAGGCATTTTGTTTTTCAAACAGAAGTACCGAAGAAGTATTCAGGATTTATTTTAGTGCCATTAAAAATGCTGTGGGTAAAATCGAAACTACAACATTTATGACTGATGATGCTCCAGCATTTTATAATGCTTGGAGTTATGTGATGGGTACAGTTAAAAATGTCTTATTGTGTGCTTGGCATGTCACAAGAAACTGGCACCAAAATTTAAACAAAATTAAAAATCCTGAAAAGAGAAAAATTGTTAATAAAGCATTAAAGGCAGTGAAAGATGAACTATGTTTAGAAACATTTTCTAACCTAATGAAGCAATTCATAGAAGACTTATTAAATGACCCAGATACTTCTGAATTTGGAAAATATTTCCAGCAAAATTATGCTCAGAGACCTGAAAAATGGGCATATTGTTGCAGAAAGGGTCTGGGCATAAATACAAACATGTATTTAGAGTCCCTTTATAAAAAAATTAAGTACCATTATTTTGATGGAAAACATGTCAAGAGATTAGATGTTGCAATAGATGGTCTCTTAAAACTTGCAAGAGACTTAATATTTCAACGTTTAATAAAAATTACAAAAAAAAAAACCATTTCCTCTGATAAACTATCAAAAATTGTGAATAGCCACAGATTAAGTCTAGAGATTCAAAGCAATAGAATTGAAAAATTAGCAGATAACAAGTGGAAAATTGAATCTAATCATTCCAACTATTTAACATGCAAGAAAGAAGAAGAATGCCATAGATTATGTAACATTAAATGTACTGCCTGCAAAATTTGTATTCATTCTTATACATGCACTTGTGTAGACAGTTTAATAAGAGGAAATATTTGCAAGCACATTCATAAAGTTGCCCAAATGTTTTTAAATGATGATATACGTAATGAAGAAATACAAGAAAATTTAAATCAAAATGATATTTTAAAAGAAACATTTGATGTTTTACCATGTAGCTCTAAATCTGCTAATAATGATGGCCGTGAATCCAAAAAAAGAAAAATTGAAAGCATTCTTGCTCTTATTGATGAACACGAGTGTACACCAGAAGAAGATAATAAAATTCACAGGAATCTAGATAGTATATTAAATATTTTCTATAACAAAAAAGAGCACAATAATAAAAGAATTAAAATGATGGAATCCTCGACTATAAATATAAAAAAGAAGATTGAAAAACAACTTGGATATTTCTCTACACGAAGAAAAATATTCACTGCCAGTACACTCAAAAATCCAACTACTGAAGAAGTAAACAATATTAAAGAAGGATTACTGTTAAATTCACAAGAAATTACATCCATCAATACAGATTTTGACCATACTTATTACAATCAAAATAAATAATTCCTAACTGGTGGTTCCTGTGCTTAGTTTAGTTAATAAATAAGATTAATTTATTTACATTTTTGTGATTCTTTATTCTTTCAAGTCATACACATTTAACTACTGGCATAAATATGCAATTAAAGAGATAAAATATATTGAGATAAAATATATAAGAGATATATATAAAGATAATATATATATATATATATAATAATAAGAGATATAATATATATATATAGAGATAAAATAATAAGAGATATAATATATAAGAGATAAAATAATAAGAGATATTGAGATAAAATATATTCTGGTGATTATATTTTATCTCAATATATCATTATGTGTGTGTTGAAAAGAAAATAGATATGTATGTATGTATTTATATTATATTGTATTACTATGTGTATTAATATATATTATATTTTTTTAAAGTATCCTTAAGAGTTATTCTTATAGGATACTTTTAAAAAATTACTTGATAAGTTGACATATTGCCTAATTCTTTTGAAAAAAAATAGAATCTAAATCTAGGTGAATTAATTTGCATGTTATATATAAATTAAGGTTTTATATTTCTAATATATATATTTTATGCTTTAATTTTTCTTCATGCAAAGCAAAAGTGTAGATATTTTAATGAAATTTACATAATTCAAAAAAATTTGGCTTTTTTGGTCATATTTATTTTATACTAGCTGCATGGCCGGGCAGTGCTCATGATTTTTCAAGTTTTAAAATAAATAAAATTCAGCTTTTCATAGCAACATGATATTTTTTAAAGAGGGTAGAGCCATTGCAAGACAAAAATTAAAAATAATTTTTTTAATGAGTGTCCACATTATAAATAATTTTAATTTAATTGCAATTTGGCCTTACAGAAAGAATGATTTCATAAAAATATATGTTTGGATGTAAGAGAGGAAATTAACATTCTACAAAGGTAAATAGAAATGAATCAATGAAAATATTAATAAAAATTATAACTGAAGTATGTTTATGCTATGGGAACTATGAGTGAAATAACCTGAAAGAGATAAACCAAAAGAAAATAATTAATTATGTGATAAACCATTTTATTAAATTATTATCATAAATAACATATATTAGGAAAAAAAGTAAATTAGTACAAACTAAAATTTAAAAAAATAGATAAAATAAGCCTACATTGTAATTTAATTAAATTTTCTGTTGCATTAAATTAATATTGTATGAGGAATGGATGTAATACTACCTAACATCTATATTACATTTAATATAAAACTTAAATGTAATACAATAGTGATAAAATTAAATTAGTGAGAACCAAAATAAAAAAAAAACTCTAAAACGGACCTACATTAAAAAAAACATAATGAGTGAAATAAACTTTGTTGATAAAAAATTCATTTTTTAAACAAATATTTATTTGCAATATTTCAATATAACATCATTGTAATTCTGTTGCAAAGAGCAAACAAATGAGAAAATAAATAACTACAGAGATAATTGAAATCTATATGGGCAGTAAGATATGTATAAAGCACATGATCTTCATAAAACTAAAGGAGAAACATATTATCAGAGGCAAAGTAGAACCGTGATGACATGAGACGTAAAATCCCACCAACACTGAATTGTAAAGATATCCAAAGAAAAATATGAGAAAATCCTATCAAGCTGCATCTTTTTTTTACAAACATTTTTGGATCACAAATGGTATAAATAGAATATATATTTCAAAAAATGTTATCTGTTTTCCTGTAATGATGTGAACATGGTATTTGTATGTGAAGGAAGAAAAGAAATAACCTTTTTTTTTCCAATCAAAGGAAATGTCATAGAAATATATGCATATGTACAAAATCTTCAAAAATCTATATGAAGAACAGATTGTTAGAAAGAAAAATCATGATGCCACACGACAGAAATTGCATTAACACTGAATTTTAAAGTGCATCAGAAAATAACTTTGTTGTGCATTCAATTACATCGATAGTTTCAGTGAAAACCTTCTTGATAAACAATGTTAACTATCTTTACATGAGGACTTATCGGAAATTATAACATTAATTTAAATTAAAAGGTTATCTATAAAACATAAATTTAAGCCCTAATTTTGATAAAATTACCATAAACAGTTCTGAACAAAAAAACACTAAATATGTGAAAAATTGAAACAGATTCTTTATGCAAAGCAAAAGTGTAGATATTTTAATAAAATTTACATAATTTAAAAAACTTGGCTTTTTAAATCATATTTATTTTATAATACAATAAATTATTTTCATTAACTAAATAAATTGCAAATTAAACTGAAGTTTGATAAATAATCATTGAGATATATTCACAAAAATAAATAATATTTTGGACAACAGATGCCGCTAGCACTGCATTAAAAAAATCTAACTGGGTGCAGACAAAGCTTTCTAGAAAGACTAAGCTCTGACACTGAAATGTCTTGAACGTAGTCACGTGATCAAAGGAGGGATGAATTTAGCGGGAGGATACGATTGCATTCTAACTTCCATCTTGTATCCTGAAGTAGTTGATAGATTTTCTCACGTGTATTTATATTCATTTCTCAGGATAAATTGACTGGATTTTCTGGGAAAAGGATTACTCGGGATTTCTTTATTAACCATAAAGAAAAGGTACGATATTTATATTACTGTATAACTTTATTCTTGTCATTGAATTTTTTTCTTCTGTTGAGTCTTGAGAACACGATATAATAAACTGACGCATGTATGCCAACATCCTTGATTATTTGTAAAAAAGATATTTTGTTTTATAAGAGAAATTAGTGTTTATATATAAGTGAAAAATTAGTGTTTTGTTTATTCTGTCACAAATCTTAATTAACTGAAAAATATTATTAATAACTTAACCTAAAGCTGCACACATTTCATAATAATGCCTCGTTACTGTTGTGTACCAAATTTTTTCTATAATGAAACGGGGCAGCCGTACGTTTCTGTGTTTCGTTTCCCATATATGAACTGTTGTTACAAACTTGGAAAAAGAAAATTCCTACGGATTTTAAAAATACTAACAATAGTGTAGTGTGCTTTAAACATTTCCCTGAATTTTTCATTGTGAGAAAAGATAAAATTACAGACAAGACTGGTACTGTTATAGAAATACCTAGAGTGTATCCAAAATTATCAGAGAATGCATATCCTTGCATTTTCCCTGGTTGTCCACCCTACTTGAATGAAAAAATCAAAGAACGCTCGGTGACAATTCAACAAAAGGAAAAAATGAAGCAATTAGACGAACAACTGCTTGCTAATTTCATTAAGAAAGACGAAATTACCAGTTTTGAATGTTTAAAAGAAAATCTGCTAATGCGAGAAAATCCCATATCTGATTTCTTATCTAAAAATAATTTTCTAAAACATGATTGTGAAAGTAGCATAACATTTCTTTTTATTAATTACGAAAATTGTCCTTCTATTTTAAATTCCCTGAAAATAAATACATATCTCCATATTATTATATTTAATAATAATCGTGAATTAAATATATCTTCTGTTGGAAAAATTCTTAATAATCCTCCTAGGTTAACATATTTCAGCGAATTGTTAAATATTCTTAATACAGTAAATGTCTTTGAAGAAGTATGTTCCATTAATTCTGTTCCTCATTATGTTATGGCTATTCAATCGTGGGAAAAGCATGTTTAAATTTGTAATGCTGAAAATTTTGAGGCAGCAAATTTGTTTCATTGCTGTTCAATTTAATTTGCTTTCGATATTGACTTTCAACATTAATTCGCATTTGATTTTGGCTTTCATAATTAATGTTGATTGTTGATGCATGTTTGTTTTAATGTTAATTTTATTTCATTGCTTTTCAATTTCATCCGCGTTTGATATTCAATTGTTAATTATTGATTGTTTGATTTGAATGTTTATTTGTTTAGATGTTTGTTTTATTGTTTTCGGTTTCCTCACTGTACCAGTTACTTCGCGTTTGATATTGGCTTTCAACATTGATTCGCATTTAATTCTGGCTTTCCTAATTAATGTTGATTGCTGATGCGTGTTTGTTTTAATGTTATTTTTGTTTCATCACTGTGCCAGTTAATTCGCGTTTAATATTGGCTGTCAACATTAATGTTGATTATTGATGTGTGTGTTTATTTTAATGTTATTACTATGTTGGTATGGCAGTATAAGTGTTTACATAATCAACTATTAAAACATGTTTTTTTATGAAAACACTTATTTTGCATACTGTGGAGTGACCTGTGGAATAGGGTCCTCGCCCCCCACTCTGGAAACTGTGCTTTAAATATATGTAATTCACAGGCTAATGGTTCCACACAGATTAACTTAAAAAATAGTAGTTTTAAATGTTAAAAATAATATAATAAATTGACACTTTTATCAATTTTATTTGTTATGTTTAACGTTTATTTTATCGATGCACATACCAGTTAGCATTTTTTGATTCTGAAAAATATGCACTTTTTCTTAAAACTGCAATAGTCTGTTTAACACAAAGAAATTTTGAAAAAGTATAACTTGCTGAAGCTTTTTCTTATAAAAGTAGAGAAAGCCTGTGCAACGCCGGGCCAAACATCTAGTATATTAAAAGATAAATTAGGATACCCAGAAATGTTTAGGGACACTGTAATATTCATCAAATATATTTTAGATTTCTGGCAAATAATGAATAGTAAAAATCCAACTAAGGGTCAAAATCTTAAATTGAAAAACAGTGTTTTTTTCAAATGGATGATGATATAAAAAATTTGTTCAGTGGCTGGACTGCTGGAAAAATTTTAAACAAAATAAACGAGAAGGTTGTTTAAGCGCGGAAACATTTTTTGCTTTGAGGCATACAGTAAATACCATCCCAGAACTAATAAAGTATCTTTTGACGGAGCAGAATTTCAAATATGTTTTAACTGGAAAGTTCCAAACTGATAGTTTAGAAGCCAGATTTGGGCAATACAGACAAATGTATGGAGCAAATTATCATGTCACTGTGCAGGAAATTTTGCAAGCTGTGAAAAAAAGTTGCGCATTAAAAGTGTGTTAACTTTGCACTCAGATAAATATGGTACTATCTCACTAAAAAAATTTATTTCAAATCATTCAGGTGAGATATTTCATGTTAAAGTAGATATTACAGATTTCAACGAAATATTAAACATTAGAAATAAATCAGATGATATTTCAATCGAAGAGTATCAAGCTTTAATGTATATAGCAGGATATTGTGTGCATAATATAAAATTTGAATGCTCCGATTGCAAGCATACATTTGTTTTAGATAAGCAGATTAATTTCGACTCGGAAAATATCGAAGGGACAAAATGTATGAGACTTCTGGATGGAGGAGGTTTAGGCTACAGTGGACAGTTAAAATGTGGAAAATTGACTAAAATATCGAAAAAATGTTTTTGGCTTATTTTAATATTATATTAGCCTCTCTATCAAACGCAAAAAAAATTTTTGGTTTCATGCATTTTTTACTGAGTTATGGGGTAGTTCCGATTCAGTCATCCATGACCACGCCCCTTTGTTTACATTCTGATGTCATGCTGACAAAGCTGTCGTGTACTTTGACAGAGTACGAATTTTATTTACTGTAGACATAGCCTCTCTAATTTTTATTTTTAAATGTTAATTTATCAAGGTCTGGATGGCAACAATTTGTTTTAACTGTATCTGAGACCTAAATCGGCATTATTTGTTTACAGTTCGTTCGAACTTTCGTTTGCATTTTTCGTTCAATTTTATTCAAACTTTATATTGATTTTACCAAAACAAAAAGTTCTTTTCAGAACTAAAGTTCATTTTAAATTGCCTTTGTTATTTAAAATTTTTATAATGGATCTTATGTCATCGAGATGTAGAAAACCTAAAGGTCATCCTACCAAAAGGAGAAAGATGTTGGCTGAAAATAGTAAGAAGCGATGGCAGAAATCTTCTAAAACTGTTGATGAAAAAAACAGTAATAGTATGGTATTGCAGAGAGATACATTGTCTGAACCGAGTACATCTTCCCAACCTGAGGCAAGCTATATTTTCACCCACAAGGCTGTGTTTTCTGAATTATTGCAGAAAGTTCCTTGTAAATATTGTACAAACTGTACCCTTGTTATAAAACAACACCATTCCATGGGGTATTCTACAAAGATGGAACTTTTATGCGAATCATGTCATGAAAGCTATGGAAGTGTTTTTTCAAGTTTCCAAGAAGAGGCCAAAAATTCACATGATATAAACAGCAAACTGGTGAGTGCCTTCCTATCCATAGGCAGAGGGCATGCTGCTTTGGAAACGTTTTCATCTGTGCTCAACATGCCAACAATGGACCGAAAAACATTTGCCAAATGCATGCACAACTTATCCGTGAAAAACAAAGAGGTGAAGAAAAAAATGCTCGAAATGTCACGTCAAGCTGCTAGAGAAGCTCACGTAAAAGTTGATGCTTCTCTAAAAATCAGGAAATAATTGATGTGAGTGTATCATATGACGGTACTTGGCAAAAGCGAGGACATACATCTAACCTAGGATTAGGAATAATCATCGATATCCTTAGTGGACTTGTCCTTGACTTTGAAGTATTGTCGAAATACTGTCATAATTGTGTAGTTGCTGGTCGAGATATGGGAGTCGATTAGGCGGAGTTCCACATATGGCAAAAAGGACATGCGGATGAGTGTGACAAAAATTTTGATGGAACTTCTGGAGCCATGGAGATGCACGCTGCACTAATTATGTGGAGGCGATCAATTAGTGATTGCCAAATGAGATTCGTTTCCATGCTGAGTGATGGTGACTCAAAAACTTTTCAATTTTTGTCGGACAATAAAATATATGGTTCTGATATAAAAATCGAAAAGGAAGAGTGCCTGAATCATATTGCAAAGAGGCTAGGCACATCATTACGTAACAAAGTGAAAGAATGGAAGGTGAAAAAAGTGACTCTTGGTGGGCGTAAGCAGGGAAGCCTTACAGATAAAAACATCACAAAGTTGCAAAATTACTATAGAAAGGCAATAAAAGATAATGTCCCTGATACCGATAAAATGAAGACTGCTATATATGCCAGCCTGATGCATTGCTCGTCAACTGACAAAAAGCCTATGCATGGTAAGTGTCCTGAAGGGGAATCATCATGGTGTTTCTATAAAAGAGCTATAGCCAAAGGTGAAACCCCAGGGTCACACAGTTCCATGAGAACTTACTTGTCTCCACAAGTAGTGGAGAAAATTATGCCTGTTTATCAACGTTTAGCTTCAGACACCATTCTTGAAAGATGCGTAGCAGGCAAGACGCAAAATTCGAATGAAAGTCTGCATAGCTGCATTTGGCGAAAATGCCCAAAAGAGGTATTCGTCTCAAAAGAAGGCTGGAAATAGCAGTAACGGATGCCATTGAAAAGCACAATTTGGGCTATGTGAAATCTCTTGAAGCGAAAGAGGACTCGTGTCTAAATGACAGTTTTTCTTTGACTATTGCAGAAAGACAAGATAAAGGACGCATTTCTCAGAATATTTCTACGAAACAAAAGAAAAGGAAAAGAAATGACACGAATACAAATGCAGCCTATAGTGCCGGTGCTTTTTAATTTTTTTTATCAGACTTAGCAAACAGTTTTCTTGTTATGTGTAATTAGATTTGTTATTTTTTTGAATTTTTGTAATTTAATTGTATTGAAATACTTTATTTTTACTCATTGTGATTAATGAAATACATAATATATTATCTGGTTGATGAAATAATAATGAAATACATTCTGTTAATTTACTTTAGATTTTATTGGAATGTTCTTGCTTACTTCAATTTTTATCACTATATATATTACATGTCAATGTGACTGTTACAATAAATATTGCAGAATCTTATACATATATTCTATGTTTATCTTATCTTTATGATATTAGTGTTTTTCAAATTTATATGAATGTCTTTAATTGTTTTTAAAAACTAAGTTTTTTCCTTTAGAATAAAAATAGCTGTTGTTCTAAAAATGAAAGCTTCCTCGAAAGCATTGAATTTTTGTAATTTAATCCCTTTGAAATACTTTATTTTTACTCATCATGATTAATGAAATATATAATATACTATCTGGTTGAGATAAAACAATGAAATACATTCTGCTAATTTACTTCAGATATTATAAGAAAGTTCTAGCTTACTTCAATTTTTATCACTGTATATACCACGTGTCAATGTGACTGTTACAATAAATATTGCAGAACCTTATGTATATATATTCTGCATCTATCTTATATTTGTATCATATTAGTGTTTTTCAATTTCAAATTCATATTTATATCTTTAATTTTTTTTTAAAAAAAATAAGTTAATTTCCTTTAAAATAAAAAAAGCTGTTTTTCTCAGAATCAAAAATTTACCTCGAAACCAAAACTCAAAATGTTCCATGCGTTCCAATTTTTGTCGAATTATAACAAAACTTTCCAAAAGTATTCATCTAATGTATACTTATAAATTCTTGGATGCATTGTAGTAATAGTGATAGGGTGAAAGAAGAAATTAAAGTTTTTTATGTAGGAAATCATTAAAATTCTTGAAATTTTTATATAAAAATTTGCGTTTACCCATATTTTGTAAATTATCATATAAAACATTACATTGTATGCATACATTTGTAAAGAATTGCTTAAAGAAGTTAAATCAGGTGAAAATATGAAATTTAAAAAAAAATTAAAACGCATGGAACGTTTTGAAATTTTTAAATTTTCGTTAAAAATTTTTTTTAATTTTAAATTTCTTAAAAACTAATCATTTTTTTCTCACCAAATTTTTTATATGGTTTTAGTTCTAAGTTACATACAGCCAGTAAAAAAAAATTTGGGGCATGTTTGTAAAAAATTAAAAACGTTTTTTTAAAAATTATTGTTCTATTTTTTTACTGTCCACTGTAGCCTTAATTCCTACAATCTAGGTCGCGTGGACCAAGAGATGATACCACAGGGCAGGGGGGGAGGTATCACACTTTGAAAGGAACCTTCTTAATGTAGTGTATTGTAATTAAACTTTAAATAAAATATTTAGCAACTTATAAAGTAAGTATCGTAGACGTTAAGAATTAAAGAAAAAGACTTAGAAAAAAATTTCAGATAATTATAAGAAAATGCCTATAGCTTAAAATGAGTAAATTATTGCTAAAAGTGTTTATTAATTCTTCGAATTTTGATTTCCCTCGTCCTCGGCACTTGATCTAGTTTCAAATTTAAGAGATGAGTCACCTGTAATCATGTATATTACTACAGAATACGAAGTTGATAAGTAATCAATCAATCAATCAATGAAAGGCTTTTTTTCCCCAAGAAAAATATTTAATTTTTTGAGTATTTATTTGGATATTTATGTGTGCATTCTAAATACATTCTACGTATAAGGACATTTGGGAATGCGGCGGATGCTATGCACCGGGACCCTGCTATTGAGGGGGCTCAAACAGATCAAGAATTAAAATAATGTACTCTTGCACATGAAAACTTGAAATTTGTTCAATCATTGTCAGTATGACGAAAAGTACATTTTCTCGTTAACATTATTCTTGTATATGTCAAATTAATTCTTAATGATACGAGTGTTTATAGATTTTGTTTTTTACCTCAATCGGTGAACCCGAAATTTCCCACTTAAATTGGATTACTTCATTGATGTAAATAATAATACAGCAGTATCCGAGGTTAGATGTCTGGATTCAATTCAAGAAATGATACTTATTTTATGTTTATTAAAGTATGCTTTGCAATTCTCTTCAAAAGTAGCACTACCATAGAACTATTTCAAACAAAACCTATTGTATTCTGCTTTTCATTATGTCAATAAAATTAAAATGAATTTAAAAATTTAAGAATAAATTTAACACATTTTTAGACGAAGCAAAATGCTAGCACGAAATTTGAATATTTCAGAGCATTTTCTTGAAAAAGGACAAGATTGCAATTTAAAAGAAAATAGCAGAAGAGGAATTTAGACATACCCCGGTGTATGAAACCGCTTATTATTTTTTTTCACTAATTGACACCGTTATTGTAAATGTAGAAGATAGATTTAAGAGTAAATCAAATATTTTTTCTTATTTTACATTAATCTTTGATATAAAGGTTTTAGAAAAACAAAAATTAGAAAATCTTGTGAGAGGTTGCCAACTCTCTCTTGGGCACCTAGATATGTGAGAGGTAGAGAAGAAACACTCGCCCTGATGCAAACAACCCATTTATCACACAATGAAAAGACACAATTTCAACTAATAATAGTACGAGAATGTCTCGATACTAACGGCGAAAATGGAACAACGACGGTAAAACATGAACGATTAGGAGGCTATCAAACTTGATCCTTACTTTATAAAGGATCTAACCTATCATCCAATTTAATCTAACATCAATTTAATCTCAGTGAACCATCGTCACTTTAAAACTTCTTCCTAATGAGTTCTTAATCACAATAATTCAAATATGATTCCTTCAGTGGCAATCTGAACTGATGCGAGTATATTTCCTCTCATACTCTCTATTCAAGCTAGAAAACTTCGTCTATATATAGTAAGTTAATATGAATATCCCGGTTTTCTTCTTCCGAAGAGTTGGTTGTGAATAACGCGAATTGATAGCCCAATGATTTCCCAAGATGATTAGTTGAAGGATCGAGGATTGATCCATCACAAACTTCCAAAAACTTTGTTAAATTTTGATAATAAAAAGATGTAGATTAACCCTTCATCTAACGCATTATGATTTACTGCAAATTTTTTCATCTAATATTTTTTTAATCACTAAATTGAAAATTAAGGGATATACATAAATAAAATACTCAACTTTGGGAAATTTAATTCGTTAGAGCTAATTAATTAAATTGCTACTTTAAAGTAACCCCAGTGACACAGGTCTAATATATTCTCATGATACGAAAAGACCACATGGCTTTTTAAACGGAGTTTTAACTGTTAAAATGCTAAATAACCACAGAACGCTAATACTTTACAGCACTAAAAACTTAATTTTTAAAATTATAAAACTTTTAAAATTTATTTGCTTTTTTTACACATAAAACCAGGTTTTACACTAAAAATTAATTTGATGATATTTAAAAAAAAGACAGTTTTTTTTTCTCTATTCATTCATACACAAAAATTCATTACACATTGTGAATTTTGAGTGAAGTTTCGATTGAATGTTTTTAAAGAACTGGATAACACCGTCGACACCTTGGGTAAGAAATGCTGCATTTTCTGAACATGAACTATTGCACCTTGAGTTCAGTCTCTTGATCGTTATCCTAAGAATCTAACGAAAATTGGAGCAGATAATTTGCTGGGACTTATTCATCTGAAAAATCATCTGTTAGTACATTTTCAATTTCAGATAATAGGTTATGTAATAAATCCAAAGCCTCTTGAAGACTTAGATTCGTTTTTTTAAACGCTCTAAGAAAAAGAACAATGAGTGAGTAAGTGAGTGAATATTAACGTCGCACTATTCAGCTACACGAGGGCTTTTAGCGACGAACCACGTAATTTTGAGCCATGGTCAAGTGACGTGGATGACACCTGAGCTGGCACTCCCTTCTCCTTACTACCACACCACATCAATGGGAGGACGTTTGAGCTCTCGAAAGACTTAACGTGCATCTCCCCCCTTCCCTACACGGCGGGTCTTTAGTGGTCTGGGATCGAACTCGTAAGAAAAAGAATAATAATAATAATAGCTCCTTGAAATTCTCCTATTGTTTTTAAATCTCATTTACTCACAAAGAAATTAAAATGTTGTTAATTTTTGAGTAAAGAATAGATATTTCATTTAATAGTGTGGCAAGGGAAAAAGAAAGAGCTCCAATTCAGGATTTAAAACTTTTTGAGAACGTTAAAATGAGAACAAATGAGTTAAACTGAAAAGAAGTTGCAAAAAAAAAGGTGCAAACTCTATTACAGCATAGTAATGACGCTACAACACAACGAAAAACAATATACAACACGGACGAAAAAAAAAAAAGTTCTTGCTCTAACACTGAGTGTGATGTCGGTACTTATAAGTACCACAAAGCTATTCAACTGTAAAATTAATTCTATACATTGTTCACTTAAAATAAAAAGTCAAATCGTTTTCTAAGGTCTTAAATAACACACAAAAAAGTAAGGCATTTACCTTTTGAAACTAAATACTTTTTCGGAACAAAAATGACAATCTTCGCAATCTAATCTAAATATCAGCTGAGAACTTAACCTTTGTTTTAAATTTATACTCCTTCCCTGCCAAAATATTCATCATAGAACCAGTGCTGCCATGCATCCTGGATGAGTGGAATTAAAAGAGCGTTCCTGCTAAATATCGTCAGAATATTTAGAAAAATGGATATTCACTTATGTAAGTCAGTGCTTCTCAAACTTTCAATACTGGCGCCCCCCTTTTCAATCACAATTTTTATCGCGCCCCCCTTATACATTAATAATGTACTGAATGTAATAATAATGCACTTTGACGCTAAATCTACTATACGCGATCTTAATTATAAACCATACAAATTAATAACATAAGTATTACAGTTTGTATACTCCTTTTTGCAAAATAAATAAATTAAGTAAGTAAGACAGTGCTTCTCAAACTTTCACTACTGGCGACCCAATTTTCAATCATAATTTTCATCGCCCCCCTCAATAATAATGTATTGAATGCAATAATAATGCACTTTGAGTATTAAATTTTGTATACGTTACTTTTATATAATATATATTTTAAGCAAATTACTTTTAAGTAATAATTATAATGTTATGTTATTTTTCCTTTCTCATTTTTTAAATTGGGACAGATTGCAAAATGACATTTAATTAAAAATTTATTTCGTCCATCATGCATTTCTAAAAGTAATATAAAAATAAATTTTAAGTCAATTTTCCTACTTAGGCTAACAAAGAAAAACTTATTTTAGTTACTTTCTATTAAATAGTTTCAATTAATACAAATATGTAATACATATGACAGAATCGCAATGTTAAGTGACAAAAGAGAAAGCGATTTTCCTTGCAATTTTTCCTTTTCTTTTCTATATATGGGGTATTGGAATATTCTTTTTTTTTTCGTTACTATTTATTCATTAATTAAATTAATTAGTGTAAGAAAATAGTAAAGTAAAGAAGAAATTACACACATTCTTAGAAATTAGGCCATCTCGGATGGAATTCGAACTACCGTCCTTCAGATTAGAAGCCCAGCGCGCTATCCATTGCGTTACAGGGGACAGCACGAAAAGTTTTCCTTTCTATAAATGCTTTTGGACTATAATTTTTGTTTGTTACTATTTATTCATTTTTAATTTAATTAATGAATTAAAAATTTGAAAGAACTGTATTAACATGAAGTGTCACCCACTAAAAGTTTTAAAAAATGTATTTGAACTTGAATGAATGAATAGAAAGTATTTTATCAACGATTGAAAATTTGAACAAGATATATATGAGAGAGTGAACTTATAGTAGAAATTGAAAAATAGTCTACTTTATGTTGCGCTCTCTCCTATCCATCACATCTGGCATTCTCGCGAGCGTCTGCGTGAGTCTGGCCAAAATATCGGACGTCTGCGCAAAACATGTAATAATGCTGTACCTCGTACAATTCCAATCAGTCTTGGTCCATTCGATGCTTCTATCTTGAATGTACATTTTATAATTTGCGCGTTAGTTGTAATTCACACTATTAAGTATTACTGCAGAAAATTGGAACAAAAAAAAATCATGGATAAATGTTTAAGTCGTAAGCGAACATTCGACGATAATAAAGCATCAACAAGTGCACAGACGAGCATAGTTCCGAAAATTAAATCAAGGAAATATTCTCAAGAATACTTGAATTTTGGATTTACCATTACTGAAGTAAATGGAGAAGAAAAGCCCCTGTGTGTTATTTGCTCAAAAATATTGGCAGCAGACAGTATGAAACCTAATAAACTTAAAAGACATTTCGAAACGCGTCATGGTGAGTACATTAACAAACCTCGAGAGTTCTTTGAACCAAAATTAAAATCATATGGAAAACAAAAAACATTTTTAAAAAAAAACTTTGTCAGTGAATGAAAAGCTTTACTTACTTCTTACAAAGTATCATATAAAATAGCCAGATGTAAAAAGCCTCACACTATTGCCGAAGAGCTTATTTTGCCAGCAGCAATTGAGATTGTAGAAACTATGTTTGGAGACAATTTTGCCAAAGAGTTGCAGTCCATACCCTATCAAATGATACTGTTTCCTGTCGAATTGATGATATCGCTGAAGATGTAGAGCAACAGCTTTTCGGTAAGTTGCGTGATAAATTGTTTTCAATTCAGCTTGACGAGGCAACAGATAGCAATAAAGATGCTCATTTCATTGCGTATGTTCGATTTTGGGATGGTATGTCAGCGGTAGAAGAACTACTTTTTGTAAACCAATAAAACTTAAAGCAACATCAATAGCATTATTTGATATTTTAAATAATTTTATAAACGAGGCAAATATAGAGTGGAAAAATTGTGTAGGAATATGCACCGATGGTGCTCGTACAATGTCAGGAAGATTTAAAAGTATACAAGCACTTGTGAAACAAAAATCTCCACTGTGCATCTGGACACATTGTATGATCCACAGAGAATCTCTGGCTTCCAAAGAAATTAGTCCTGGCCTGATTATTGTGCTAATGACAGTTGTGACTGTTGTAAATTACATAAAAAATGAGACCCCTAAAATCAAGAATCTTTTCTGGACTTTGCAAAGACATGGGCGCAGTGCATTCATCGTTGCTATTTTATTGTGAAGCAAGATGGTTATCACGCGGGAAATTTTTTACAACGTGTTTATGAATTAAGAAATGAAATTACCATTTTTCTAGAAGAGGAAAACCTACTGGAAGCTGAGAAATTTCGAGATGGTTTATTTCTGATGAAGTTGAGCTACTTAGTCGATATATTTGAGAAATTAAATATATTGAATCTTCAACTTCAAGGATCAAATGTACATATGTTTTACACGAGTGATAAAATTAATGCTTTTGTAGAAAATTAGAATTATGGAGCCGAAATTTAAAGCAAAAAAAAACCTAGAAATGTTTGAAAATGCGGATAAATGTGTAAAAACTTACAAAACTGAAGAACAACATGTGGAAGTTGTTTATAAAACTATTTAATATCATTTAGTTATGTTAGCAAAAAATTTTAAAAATATTTTTTGCTGAGGACAACTTGATAGCAAGTTACGAATGGGTGAGAGATCCATTTCAAAATACCCCAGAAGGGCTCTCCACTACCGAAGAAGAAAGTTTCATAGATTTCACATCTAGTGGCGAAATTAAAAGACAATTTTGTAATAAAACTCTCTTTCAATTTTGGGCAGAAGTAGATGATGAATTTTCTGAACTGAAAACAAAAGCATTTCGTATACTTTTACCGTTTTCAACATCGTACCTTTGTGAAACCGGATTTTCTGCGGTGGCTGCTTTGAAGACAAAATATAGATCTCAGCTAAATATAGAAAAAGAACTAAGAGTGTCAATTTCTAATATTAAGCCTTCATTTGAAAACCTTTGCTCTGCAAGACAAGCCCATGGAAGTCACTAATAATAATTAAACTTGCTCTTAAATTAGTATTAATAAATTAGTTATAAAATACATTGTGCAGTACTGATACATTTATAAGTAGACTGGCTGAAGTACCCGTTCTGCGATTATTTTTTTAAAAAATAATACATTAATCTTGATATAATAGCTTAATTGTAAGAAGAGTAAAACCAAGTGCACAACAATGCATACAAAAATATAAAATGATTTTTTAAATGAATGCTCCTATTATAAATAGTTTAAAACGAACTGTAATTTTAAGCCTCACAGAATTAGCATTTAGAATTAATATTAAATAAGGAAAACGAATGAAAAATTCTAATGAAGAATAATTGTGTTATTTTTAATATTTAAAGCGAGAAACTTTCAAAATGTTTTAACCCGGAAGCAGGCGCCCACTCCACACTAACGTTAATGGTCGCGCGATCACTTCACCAAGTCACCCCAATCCTTTTTTTTATAATTATTTTTTTCTGTGCTCGATAAAAATCACAATTGCAGTGAATAATTTAACTAAGAGAAAATATACTTACCTACTTTAAAGGACTTTTTAATTTTTCTTTGATGATTTGAGAAAAATCCAATAAAACTAAAGAAACCGTTCCAAATGTGCGTGACCTTAATAAAGAACATAAATCACAGACACTTTTCACTAACAATACAAGAACGTTATTTGCAATCAAAACTGTCATATTTTGCTCACGTTATTGTAATTTTTCTATTCTTTGATGATCTACAAATAGCACGTGTAACCTTTTCTTGCTTGTGTCTTTTTGACAAGGTGAAGTGTTACATTTATGGCTTCTTAGTTTTCTTGATATCTTAATTTTCTTGATAGAGTTCTTTAGGCAGCATTTGAAAATTACAGTTCAACTCAAACGTTTCATGTCTATCACTTTTGTCATATTTACTTTCGCTATCACGATTAATATGCATTATTTCATCAGGTTCTTCAATTGCTTGATCAGTTTCATCTTCCTTCAATAGAGAGATCACAGATGCCCATTTTTTTTATATTCTGCTCATTTACATTTATAAACCATAATAAGTTGTACAACACAGCAATTAAAACCACAAAGTTAATCGTAGGGGAAAGTATAGCATATTCATAGAAAATATTTCTGAACAAAAGTGGTCGTGAAGGGAACTCGATCAAAACAAGTACCTTGATTGTAAAACACCGTTTGCCACTCTCAAAAAAGAGGCATAAATGTAACAAATTCATTTTAGTTTCCATTAAGACTGTCATATCGGAGGATACTGTCAAGAAACTGTTAACGAATAAACAGTTTTACCAGAATTTGGAGTGATTCAGCGCCTCATGCGACCGCTCCCATGAAAAAATGTATTCGATACAAAAACATCGATGTCAGTTATAAAAAATAATTGTGTAAAACGTTTTTTATAATGCAATTTCAGATTACTCATAAAATACATCTTGGCGAATTAATCCTTCAAAGTGCTCAATATGCTTATCCATACATCATAAAACTCATTTACATGGGGGAAAAGCAACAGAAAAATATTATTTACAACTTTCCCAAAAGAAAAGTAGACGGAGTTAAGCATACCAGTAAGTTTGAAGGTCAAAGAGATGATAATCAAAAGTACTATTCTAGAGGTTACAAGAAACGTAATAAAAAAATCTCTCATCGCGGGATTACAGCAAAGCAAACAAAATATCTTTTTTTATCTGGTTTTGGGATCAAAGATAGCTAATGAGCGTTTGAAGTGGAATCTTTTGAAAGTGGAAAACCAGATGATACATATAATTTATATCAGTGTAAATGTGTATTTTTTATTTTGTCAGAAAGCATTTTGTTTTACTTCATTCCAAAAAATAATTTTTTAAGCCTTTTATATTTTCAAGATGCTCGCGCCCCCTCGAAGGGTTATCGCGCCCCCCCAGGGGGGCGCGCCCCACAGTTTGAGAAACACTGATGTAAGTACCATCAGTAGACAAAGGTTTATTGATCTTTTGATGGGGGTACTTGAGTCATTTTTTAAAGCAGTATCATGTGAAATCGGAAATTTAAATAAATTTATTGGATGCTTTTCTTATGATTCGAAGGAGAAAAAATAGGTTTTTTTTCATGTATTATATTATTTTGCCTTCTTACATTTTTTTAAGATAAAAATCATTAACCTTTCTTTCGGATACACAGAGAGAGAAGTTTTTAAAGAAAAGTGCAGAAAAATGTCAACATGGTTCATAAAATAGAAAAATGTGATATAGAAAACTATTTAATTAAATATAAAAATAAGTAGGCGTTATATCAACTACTTTATATGAACAGTCCAAAATAAATTGTACAAAAGAATAATAAAATTTTGAAGAAAAACGTTTGTGCTTATACTATTCATGAAGTAAAATTGCTTTTTCTGGTATACATAGAAATGATTAAACTGTAAGCTGAGAACGACATCAACTGAATTTGTATAGGTTAAAGAGATAAAAATTTTACCCTAGAGAAAACTCGAATGAAGTATTGAAAACAAGGTTTCAGACATAAATTTTCATTTTAAAAATTCGTATACAGCTCGGATTATATTTTTAAGAATTAAAATCAAAATTAAATCTGTAGAAAGAAAAAGGATTTGTTCTCGAGTATAACCAGAGGACCGAACCACTAAATGGTGCAGTGCTTTCGAGTATAAGCTCGGTACTCTAGCGCTTGACCACAAATCCTCCAACGAGAGAGTGTATTTAAAGGTATGAATAAAATCAAGACTAGAAGATTTGTATGATAGACTTTTAATTTGATTTGAACATGTGGACGGTACATTATATTCGCATCAGATTCATCTGATTTCTATTACCACGAATAAAATAATCGTTCTTAAGTTAAGAAACATAAAAAAAAATCTATTTTGCATTAGTTAATACAGTACAGTCCCGATAATCCGAACAATATCGGACCGACCCCTGTTCGGATTACGTGATTGTTCGGATTAGCCGGAGTAACAGCGAAATCACTATTTGAACTGGGAGTACGGGTTATGTTGTACAATTTTTCATACTAAACATTAGTGTTCTGTTCTGTAGTTTATTCCATTTTAAAATTTGTACCATAACTTGATGTACAGTGCGTGAATATTAAATAAAGAACTGTTTTGAATTAAGGTTTATACTGTTTTATATTGAAATATTCACCGATTTTTTTTTTTTTTTCGTCCTTAAAATTATAAAAAATTTTTCCGCGGAGCCGTTCGGATTAACCGGATGTTCGGATTAGCCGTGTTCGGATTAGCGGGACTGTACTGTAACATGAATATGGAATAGCCATGGCGCCATCTATTACGATATTTCAAGAGCAAAGGTTTCAGTAAAAAAAAGGATATAAAAAAAAGTAGAGATGGCGTAGGAGCAATGCAATTGTTTGGGAAACAATTTGCAGTAGGATGAAATGATTTTTTGTTCCTGTTTCGGAAAAGGAAAAAAATTTTTTTTTAAAAATGTTGCTAATTTGAGGTCTCTATAGCTACCCTCTTATTATATGATTAAAAATGTATGAAGGACATTTAGCTCGAAAATTTTGAAAGGTTAATTCTTAGTTCCGTTTGAAGACAAACAGTTAACTTTCGAAAACATGCTTTCCATTTCAGAAACTAGTTACGCTGCTTTATTAAAAAATGATGTGATACGTATAGAAAAGGTTATTCTGCAGAGAGAGCTCAGGAAAAGTTAACAGGTAATATATTTATCTTTTGCTGATTTAGAATTGCAAGTAAAATTAATTGATTATTATGATCCAATTTTTCACCTCATTATTTACAAAAAAAAAAATGTTATTTTAAAACGAGAAGCATTTTGTAAGGAATTTTTCTTAGAAGTTATTGCAAAAATGAAATAGTATACAAATGAAACACATTTATTTTGTGGCAGGACTAATTATTTTTTCTTATTCTGATTTAATAATATATAAATGAAGATTTAATAAACTATTTACTAATATAGAGTTAAAAATCTTTGTTCAAAACACTGCTAAGACAATAAAACTTACCATTTCAACACATCACCTAGTTATTATTTCCCTCCAATATAGAAGGAAGAATATTACTTCATAAAAGTAAAAAATTAGTAAAATAAGATTAAATAAAAGTAAATCTATTTGTATTCTTAAAAACCTAAAATATTAATCAGAAATTTTATGGAATTAAAAGGATCCCCAATCATACACAGTGATTATAATATAAAATAAAATATATTTAATTTTATTAAACATGTGGCGACATCTTGTGAGATAATTGATTAGCTGTATAGTTAAAATTAATGGGAAGAAAAAAGTGAAACAACATATATGACATTTTGTCATTTGTCGTTTGCAGATATTATAACATTTTGCCAATTAACTTAAGGTATCCGACTAGGTTCGGAGATAATTTTTTCAAAAATTGTTTTTCTAAATAATTTTATTGTTTTCAAGAACATAAATAGGCTTAAAAAGCCATAACTATTAAATAACTAACATGTATCGCCCTTTTTTTTGAAAAAAAAAATTATTTTTAGGAAAATTTAGCAAAATTTTTTAAGTTAAGAAAAAAAATGAAAAATAAAAATAAATTGCACATTTTGCAATTTTAACGTCATTGATATACTTCTTTTAACGTCATTGCTATACTTCTTGATCCCTCTGATGTGTCACAAACCGCAGGATAAAAAATAGTTTAAGAAATAAATATTTTATTAGCATTTAAATTTGATGATCATGATTTTTCGTCAAACTAACTGCATGTTCTATGCTAAAAATGGCTGTAAAATGTGATTAAATGTAGCTGTCTTAAAACCTGCGGTTTGTTACACTCTGAAGGGCCCATAGCATATATGTTATAAATTTCATTGCATTTGATTGGATTATTTAGAAGATATCCCGTTTTCCGTGTACAAATTATCATGAAAAGTTCATTCTTCAAAAAACGAATTAAACAATATTTTTATTAGTTAGATAAAGTAAATGCTATAAAAAGAACTTAAAAAACTCTCTAGTTCTATGTATTAGTCCTTCTTCCTCAATAATTAATGTTTTTTTCCCTAATGACCCAAACAACACCAAACATCAAACACCTAAAAAACACTTTTTCAACCTTGGAACTGAAATACGTGAAGTAACGTAATAGATAATGAAAAAATAAAAACTAACGAACACAAGATTACAAATAATAACATAAGTATGAGGAAATAAAGTAAGTATGAGGGGTAAAAAAAACGATATTGATAATGAATGAAAGGTTTATTATAAGAGAAGGTTGAGTGTGTGTGGATTTACCTATTACAAAGAAATCGACAATTTGGCTTACAACCTTTTCCTAGCTTTAGTTTTCGCAAAAGTTTCAATAACTTCGGTTAAGGTATCCGACTACGTTCGGAACCGTGATTTTGCAAAAGCGTATAAATGGACAATATTTATAACATTTAGTGTCACTAGATTAGAAAACGTATATAAAATAATTTTAAGAATATATTACAATAAAAAATTATTTAAGTACAAAATTTTGACAAAAAATGGCCTTAGAATGACCAATTTTAAAAAAAAAATCTTCTTTTATGAAAAAAAGGTTCTATTATAATAATATTTTGCCTGTGTATAGCTGAGACCACTGTACATAGTTTCAACTAGAGTTTTTGAAATATATAATTTAGAAGTGGATTTATATCCATATTTTACTACAGCAGAGGGGAGAAATTTTAAGAAAAAAAGGCGATAATTATTTTACTTGGTAGTAACTTCGAAAATAATGTGAATTTTTCAAAACTCCTAGTTCAGACTCTATGGAGAAGTCTTTACTTTATATAAGCAAAATATTGTTATTATAGAAACATTTTTTATAATTGGAGAACGTTTTGAAAAAAATTATTCAAAGTTAATTTTTTGCCAAAATATATTTAAATAATTTTTTTTGTCATAATTTCCTTAAAAACAATTTTATACATGTATTATAATCTAAGTGACACTAAATATCATAAAACTTATCCATTTATGCGGGTTGTTTTTTTTAAATCACGGTTCCGAACGTAGTCGAATACCTTAAATCCAGGTTTTATACGACTTTGTCTACAATTGCTGTTAGCGATAAATACGGATTCGAGATGGACCGACACCGCTTCTTAAATAATTTTTAATTTCGCAAATAATCTTTTTGCGGCTGCAGAAGTGACAGGAATTGTATAGAATAATAACGTTGCTGTAAATACATCTGAAAGGTCGCATTTTAGCACTCCATACTTTCTCATTATTTCCTTACATAAATGGTGAACAGTCATTGTCTGGGTTAATTTAAAGGAGGTAACTAGGAGGTAAATACTAAAAAATAGAAGGGGAAAAAGTTTGGGTCTATTATAAAGGGTGTTTTTTTGAGAGGTATAGAACTTTAAATTGCAATAAAACAACGATGTATTATTCGATTGACATGAATTTCTTTTTATTCGAAAGATAATCTTGTGGCATTACATTTTAAATATGATTTCTGGCATATGACTGCCACGGCTGGCTCGGATGTAGTCCAATCTGGACGTCCAATTTTCGATGACTTTTTCCAACATTTGTGGCCGTATATCGGCAATAACACGGCGAATGTTGTCTTCCAAATGGTCAAGCGTTTGTGGCTTATCCGCATAGACCAATGACTTTACATAGCCCCACAGAAAATAGTCTAGCGGTGTTAAATCACAAGATCTTGGAGGCCAATTCACAGGTCCAAAACGTGAAATTAGGCGGTCACCAAACGTGTATTTCAATAAATCGATTGTGGCACGAGCTGTGTAGCATGTTGCGCCGTCTTGTTGGAACCACAGCTCCTGGACATCATGATTGTTCAATTCAGGAATGAAAAAGTTAGTAATCATGGCTCTATACCGATCACCATTGACTGTAACGTTGTGGCCTTCATCGTTTTTGAAGAAGGATTCCACCAGCCCATAAAGCGCACCAAACAGTCAGTTTTTCTGGATGTAACGGTGTTTCGACATACACTTGTGGATTAGCTTCACTCCAAATGCGGCAGTTTTGTTTGTTGACGTAGCCATTCAACCAGAAGTGCGCTTCATTGCTAAACAAAATTCGCTTATGAAAATCTACCATTATTTTCGAAATAAAATTGCGCAATTTGAAAGCGTTGTTCAGGCGTGAGTCTATTCATGATGAATTGCCAAACCAAACTGAGAATAAATCACTTGACAGCTGTTAAATCTGTCGCCATCTTGGAAAGTAATGCCAACTTAAACTTCTATACCTGGAAAAAAAACACTCTTTATTAGAATAATTTTGGAATTCGTCACACTTTTATAATAATGCTGTTTCATCTACATCGAGAAAAAATATTGATCTTAGAAAATTAAATATTTGACAGATTGAACTCATACTACTAAAATGCGTATTTTATAGAATTAATATTGTGTCACGTACCTTAATGAAAACATTAATTTTAAAGTTTTCTTTCCTGTTTCAGAAATCCGTGATCAGAAGCTAATTCTTTAAAAATGTTTTTTAACTTTTCTTTACCTTTTTTCTTGAAAATGAGAATCTATACTATATTTTTTTCGAGTTTCACTTGTTTTGCACTTGAATGGTTCGAAGTCGTTTCTATAAATTTGCATCGTCAAAGGTGATACCTTTAACTGCAATAATTATTATAAATTTCCTTCAGTATTCTTCTCAAGAAACACTGTAGTGACCACATTATCTATAAGTCACTATTAACGGAAATACTTGGCTAGAAGCACTCGTAGAAGGCTGATTAAGAAATTAGTCAATTTTGGGTGACTTTTGTTCACTCTTTATTGGCGTTGTTTGCGCTTAAACGCATCACTGGGCTTGGTTTTTTTTTTTTTTTTTTTTTTTTATCCATAATTCTAGTTTTCTAATTTATGCAATACAATTGGTATGTGCTCGCGCAAGTACTTACTGACTTTAAAATAAAGGAGAATTTATGCTACACTATAAAATTTTCTAATTTATGCTACGCTATAAAACGTCGTTGGGGAGAATCCCTGGCTTTTTATTTATTTATTCGTGAGGATCTAACTCATCCACCAGAGAGCTTAGAGTTACAAAATGGTTCATCGAGATTGACAAGAAATGATACAAAAACTATGCTTGAACAAGAAAACACAATACAATATTACTATAATTATTTTTAAAGAACACCTCTGAAAAAGAGCAGAGAAGGGGAAGGGCAAATTTAGATCAGTCTGTTAGATTTTGAAACATTGACACAGGAAACTAGCTTATTATGAATCATATTGTTATTAAAAATAGAATGTAACCAATAAAGAGTGGTTTCCTGCGTAGGGTTTTTAAGATGTAATGTAAGATTGTCCATGGAACCGGTTTATTTTCAAAAAAAGTAACCGTTCACAAAAAAATTAAAAAATTGAAAATCATATAAAAATATAATGTAACCAGGAAAGAGTTGTTTTCTGCGTAGGTTTTTTTAAGATGTAATATAAGATTGTCCATGAAACTTGGAACCTTATTTTCAATAAGTAACAGTTTATAAAAAAAAATTAAAAAATTGAAAATCATATAAACTTTTTTCAATAAGTAAAGTTTGCAACACTACACAAACAACTAAAAGATTTCCTACAAATTCGAAATTATTTTCGCGAGTTGCCATGATTATAGTTGTGTAGCAATCTTTTATATTTAGATCTTAAATAAGGGGAGGGAGGGAGAATTATCTCAAGTTCGGCTTGCTTGGTGGTCAGTATCCGAGGGCCCCGGTGAATGGCACCATCTAGCCTATTGATAACTACGCCATTGGGAGCACAAGCCTCGAATTCATGACACGCCAGCCACGAGTCCGTGACCTTGACCACTTGATTACCACCTCCTCACCATCATTAACGTAAAAACTTCTAAAAACCTAAAGGTGAACATTTTCTTGCTCAATAAAAAAGTATTTCTCACGATAAACATGTTTCTTAGAAAATCGTGCTTACAGCGAACTCCTGAAACTATCCCACGAGAACGATTTGTTGAAAAGACCAACAAAGACAGCCGGCATTAATTATTTTTCTTCGAAGTAAAAGTTATTTTCGCTCTACCGAATTTTTTTAAAATAAAGGTTTACTATTCCATTGTTTCTCAGTTTTTTTTTTTTCTTTTCTTTTTCCCAAAGGTGTCCTTTTGCTGGTTCTTTTGATGCTCACCGATAAATTTAAAGCTGCATTGAGAAAAAATCGCTATTGAAATTTGTTTACTACATGGAATTGCTAGTGCAACTCGAAACCGTCACATGTGACTGATTTGTGTGGGGGAAATCATTTGTATTTGATTGCTAGGCAGCGTTCTAGAATTCAAAGAAAAACAATTACTCCCTGAAGTTCGCTCGAAATGCGAATTTTTTATTTAATTATTTATTTAGGGAGGATGAGAAAGGAAATGTTCACTTTAGTAATCATGCTCTCGATTTTCTTGTTTATCTTTTGATCTTTTTTTTTCCATTTTGCTATCTTTGAAAAAAAAAATGAAAACGGTGTATTTCCCTGCGTAACTGAGTAAAAAGGTTGCTATTCCATCGCAAATAACTTATTCGGAACGATAAATATTTTATTTAAATATTTTTTACCTTCTTTATTCTCGAAGAAGAAAAAGTAAGAGAAAAAAATCAATTTTATCTTTTAAAATTCTCGTTCTGAATTCTTGAATATAATATTAGTTCAAAGGAAATTATGTTTGCCTATTTCTATTGTACAGGCATTTTAATTGAACTTTTATAATCTTATTTGAAAAAAATAGAATAATACTAATATACGTAAAATGCTACTTAAAATTAAATATTAAATAGATATCCCAAAAATTTGGATTTTATCTCTGTTAAACATAAAATTCTATTTATTGAAAAAGGGATCGACAAAATTCCAGCGTTATCAATATTTTTGAAGTAACACCTATATTATTTAAATAGAATTAAGCTTCGAAGTTACCTTTTCCTAACATAAAATCGAAATGAACTCGATCTTTCTTGAAATGATAAACTTCTTGTATTCATTTAGCCTTACTGAAATTGCAAAAGCATTCTAGTAATGTAAAATTTTGCCTCCAGCGTTTGATTTGATATAGTTCTGTACCATTTAATTATGATTTGTAACATAATAACACATTTATATTCAAAACGTAACTTGTTTAGAGAACAAGTTAAATAATTTATTAAAAAATAAATAAAACCAAATAATTGGTTTTGAATTTTTAAAGTATAATTGTGTATAAATGATTAATTGTAAAAGTATATAATTTGTTTTGTACAATTAAATTTATACAGTAAACAATTAACCTCTTTAATGCTCATGCCTCTCAAAGAATATTTTATATCTTCATTTTATTTTCCAATATAATATTTTTCTTGAACGTTGTCAATAATTCTGTAAGTTTCACGAAATTTTATAAAGACTGGATGTTATAAGGACAATGACCTCTGAAATATTTGGAATTAAAAGGAAAACATTTATATTTTCATGAATATAGATTATGCTTTTTTATATAAAAAGGCAATTAAATATATTGAAAATAACCAAATAAATATTTGGGGAAAGGAAAAAATTATTTTCATTTTTGTTATGATGTGCAGTGTGATCAAATACTTTTTTTCTTTTAAGCTTGGTGGACCCCTAAATATGCAAATAAACTGAAACTTCACATGAGAGTGTGAATTCAGGCGTATTCTTTACATCAGCGGTGTCAAACTTGCGGCCCTCGGACCTCATGCGGCACACAACGAACATTTTTGTGCCCCCCCCCCCAGAATATCGGCACACAATAATGTACAATAAAATACTAAAATTTCTCAGAAATAGGAAAGATACTAGCAGAGAAGAGATGTCAAGTGTCAGGACGGAAACATTAAATTTTTCTTTTTGTTCTTTTATTTACATTTATTATAATGAATTATTCGAAATAAACTCTATTACGTTTCTATGAATAATTGAGTTTTTTGTGTGGCCCACTTAAGGTTAAACCTTGTTTGTTTGACCCAAGTTAGCCTTTGAGCTTGATACCCTTGGTGTAAACCAGGGGTGTCAATCTTGCAGCCCGCGGGCCACGTGTGGCCCTCAACAAGCTATTTTGCGGCCCGTTCAATATATCGGCCCACAGGAATTTTTCAAGAGGGAGAGGTCCAGGTCGAAAGTCCACCATTCTTGTATCATGCTCCTTTGGATTTTGTCGATTTTCGGGAACAAAAAACAGTAAAAAGCTTATTATTGAAAAATAATTAGCATTATTAATAAAATTTATCATTAATAATAAATACTTCATTAAATTTTACGTACTATATACTTAGAATAATAACCAATCGGAAAAAAAATCAAGTGCTTTGGGAGGGGGGTTTCGCGCCCCTAGGTCAACCCCTTTGTGTACGCCACTGGCACACAGTAATATATCATATTTGGAAAAAGCAACTGAAAAGTGAAGATTTAACACACTTCCCGACGTGCAATATGAGCCAATCAAGTTTAGATGATACTGCAGCGTATCAAAATACGCTGAAAAATTTCAAACCTTAAAACTGAATTTGAAACAAAATTTAAAGATTATAGTTCTTTAGAAGACAAATTTTGTTCGTTTTCTTTGATTTTTTTAATAGATATAGACTCAGTACCCCCAGCCATTCGCAAATGGAGGTGATCGAGATTCAGTGAGACACAAATTTGAAGGCAAAATTCATTGAAGTGAGTGTGCCTCAATTTTACAAATATGTACAGCCATGTTTGAAAATACTCGAAAATTCCCACGTGAAATTATTTTTCCATTGTTTATCAGTGTGACTAGTTTTTTTCAGCTATTAAAGGAAATATGTCTAATGTTAGAAATAGTATTAATGACGCTGATCTCGGGTCAGTTTTGAAAGTAATCACTACGAGCAACATTTCTCCCGAAATGGGAAATATAGCATCAGAGATGAGATGTCAAGTGTCAGGACGCAAACATTAAATTCTTGTTGTTTACACATATGTTAATACACATATGTTTATTATAATATATTATTTGAAATAAACTTACGTTTTAATAAATATAGATTTTTTTTGCGGCCCACCTAAAGTTAAACTTTGTTTGTTTGGCCCAAGTTAGCCTTTGAGTTTGACACCCTTGGTGTAAAGCAGCGATACTCAAACTGCGGCCCGCGGGCCGCATGTAACCCACCAAGCCTTTTTAAGTGGCCTGGTGATAGCCCATTGATCTGAGAAATTCACTTATTTAAGAAAATTGTACAAAAAATTCGGTGGGAAATTCTTTGTCAAGCGGCATAATACATCAATTTTGCTTTTTGTTGTCGGTATAGTACGGGTACGAATTGATATTCTTTTTTTATTATTTTATTTTTTACAGTTACGGTTAGTAATAATAGACAACAGTGGAATGAATAGTGGGTGGAATTAATTTTTAACTATCTTTCATATCTTGCAAGCGAAAAATATTCGAAGAAAATATATCGTTTCAAGACGATTGGGAAATTGACTATTTTGTAGTGAAAAACAAACATGGATCAGTAATTGTTTGATTTGTCATGAAAGTGCTGTATTTAAAAATGCCAATAAACTGGAATCATTCAATGACACTTTTCCTTGAAGATCTCCTCAAGAGGTGATAAATAGGTTTTTTCTTGAATAATCTTTGCAATAGCAACAAAGCGTTTTGTGAGTGTTAATATCAGAGCGGTAACAAAGACATCCTATGAAGTTTGTTATATTATTAGTTATCATATGAAACCGTTTACTGTGATGCATAAATTGTGAAGAAGTGTTTCTTAAATGCTTCTAATTTAGTATTATTAACAAAAACAAAAACTATAAAAAAAGATAATTAAAAAAATTAAAACAGTAATTATAATATTATAATCAATTTTCCACATTTTAAATTTCCAATGTTAGCTTGATCTTAAAGCATTTCTCCCCCATTTACCCTCACGTTGCCCCGCGTGAAATAACTTATGCATGCGGCCCGCGTCACGTTGCGGCCCGCGTGAAATAACTAACATAGCTGACATATGTATGCGGCCCAGCAGGAAAAAAGGTAACCCCTATTGATTATTGATTGAATGCGGTCCGCGTGAAATAGCTGAACATATGTATGCGGCCCAGCAGAAAAAACCAACGGGAGTTGAGTGCCCCTGGTGTAAAGGAGCTATTTATAAGTAGAATAGTCAATTATAAAAATATTTTTCATTACTTGTTTGTGTAATATGAGACAAATGTAATAAAATGTATTAAACATCTGTGTGTATACGTATTATAAAAGGAAGATTTAAAATTTGATTTCCTACCCAATGTTTACGATGAATGGTTACATTTTTGGCTTTTATGCCAACAATGCTTGCCCAACGAAAGAATGAAACGTAGTCGTCTTGAATCGCATTTGAAGACAAAATACACTGCTCATATTAATTCACACACACACACACAGATTTGAATTACTTTCAAACTTTAAATAATAACTTTGTAAAAAGAGCATGGCTGCGGTAGCAAAGCGGTCAAGGTATCGGATCTTGGCAGGCATGTTATGAGTTCGAGCCCAGTACCACTAAAGACCCGCGTGTAGGGAGCGATGCACGTTAAATCTGTCGAGGGCTCAAACGTCCTCCCGTTGGTGTGGTAGTTAGGAGAGGGGGTGCCAGATCAGGTGTCGACCTCGTCACTTGACCATGGTTCAAAATTACGAGGTCCATCACCAACTCTCTCGTGTAGCTGTCGCTGGAAAATTATTAAATTAGGATTTTCATCGAATCCCTAATGGAGATGATCAATTCAGGTAAGATGTTAAAATAACGTCTTTTTGAGGTCATTTCCCTTATGTAAGTGATTTGATCAAATCCCCGAACTGTTTTAGTGAAATGATGAAATGAACAAGTCAGCCATTTTTTTAAAGATATGGGGTTGATATTTAGGGGATCGATAGAACCTGTATGGTTAGGAAGTACAAGGACTCGCCCCCCGGACAGCATTTTGCCAATGCAAATCCTGACTAGTTCATTTCATCATTTCACTGAAACAGTTCAGAGTTTGATCAAATCACTTACTTTCCTCATGGAAATGACCTTGAAGAGACGTTATTTTAACATCTTGCGTGAAATGATCCTCTCCCTTAGGGATTCGATGTAAATCCTAATTTCGTCATTTTCCTGCGAAACAGCTAAACAGGGTGACGCTAATATTCACTCACTCACTCACTTAGAGACATTATATGTAAAGAAGGATATGTTTGTCAAAATTCAGCGCGTACAACAAATGCGAAAACGGGGTTGGCAACTTGGCAAGTTATCTTGAACGTTAGCATAGTTGCTACAGTGCGTAATAAATTTATTACATCATCACGAAATGCTTCTGTTACACCAAGAGAGATTAATCGAACTCAATTGCATTATCTCAGTTTTGATAGTTTGTACACGATTTACTATAATCAGAACAAATGGACAAAGTTGAATAAAATTATTTTTTTAATATGTTTTTTGATGGGGGCACATAGTCACAGCTTTCTAGATAATTATATTTCTAGTTTTCAAAGCAATTTTTTTTTGTTGTTCTTAAATTTGTATTGTCTAGCACATTCCGAGAAAATGAGTCAAGGAGTTTGATACTTTTTTGGGTTTCAATGAACAATAAAATTACACACAATTCTGTTTATATTATTTACAAATTAGAAGAATCACCCTCCAAGTCTTCGCGCCATGTTTCGGCCGCGGTAGCCGAGTGGTATAGGCATCGGATCGTGGCTGGCTTTGTCACGAGTTCGAGCCCAGTACCACTAAAGACCCGCCGTGTAGGGCAGCGCTGCACGCTAAATCTGTCGAGAGCTGAAACGTCCTCCCGTGGGTGTGGTGTGGTAGTTAGGAGAGGGGGGTGCCAGCTCAGGTGTCGTCCACGTCACTTGACCATGGTTCAAAATTACGTGGTCCGTCGCCAAAAGCCCTCGTGTAGCTGAACAGTGCGACGTTAATCTTGACTCACTCACTCACTCGCGCCATGTTTCTCCCCTTTCTTCTCCCTTTTCAAATTTTAGTTTTGGAAGAGATAACTTCTACAGGCGCGTATTGCTGGAGAGTGAACTTGAGTGAACGTTACGCTCGGGTTTGTAACGCTCATTCGGTGCATGTGCAGATGTTTCGGTCAAGTGGTCAGTCAGATGAGAAAACCCCAGTGTTCAGTTCCCAAGCATGCTTTGTACTCATTTATCGACCACTGAAGGGATGAAAGGCTGAGTCGACCTCGCCCAGCCAGGGATTTGAACCCCGGACCTGTGGTGTGGAAGTGCGATACAGTACCACTCAGCCATTAGGCTTTTAAAAATCATCTTAGAATACGTAATAAATTGTCATGCATTGGATTATCAACTATCATTTCGACAAAATACGGTTCTACAGACAGAAAGGTTGATGTTAGAATTTTTATACGAATAGTCTAGATTCAATTCAAGAAATGATATTTATTTTATGTTTATTATAGTATGCTTTGCAATTCTTCTCAAAAGTAACACTACCGTAAAACTATTTCAAACAAAACCTATTGTATTCTGCTTTTTATTATGTCAATAAAATTAAAATTGAATTAAAAAATTTAAGAACAAATTTAACACATTTTTAGACGAAGCAAAATGCTAGCAAGAAATTTAAATATTTCAGAGCATTTTCTTGAAAAAGGATAAGATTACAATCTAAAAGAAAGTAGCAGAAGAGGAATTTAGGCATACTCCGGTGTATGAAACTGCTTAATATTTTTTTTATCACAAATTGACACTGTTATTGTAAATATAGATAAATAGATTGATTGATTGAATATTAACGTCGCACTGTACTGCTACACAAGGGCTTTTTGTAAATATAGAAGATAGAGTTAAGAGTAAACCAAATATTTTTTCTTATTTTAAATTAATCGCTGATATAAAGGTTTTAGAAAAACAAAAATTACAAAATCTTGTGAGAGGTTGCCAACTCTCTCTTGAGCATCTATAGATATGTGAGAGGTAGAGAAGAAACACTCGCCATCATCCAAACAATCTATTTATCACTCAATGAAAAGACACAATTTCAACTAATAATAGTAAGAGTATGTCTCGATACTAACCGCGAAAGTGGAACAACGACGGTAAAACATGAACGATTAGGAGACTATCAAACTTGATCCTTACTTTATAAAGGATCTAACCTATCATCCGATTTAATCTAATAACAATTTAATCTCAGTGAACAATCGTCACTTTTTAAAACTTCTTCCTAATGAGTTCTTAATCACAATAACTCAAATATGATTCCTTCAGTAGCAATCTGACCTGATGCGAATATATCTCCTCTCATACTCTCTATTCAAGCTAGAAAACTTCGTCTATATATAGTAAGTTAATATGAATATCCCGATTTTCTTCTTCCGAGGGGTTGGTTGTGAATAACGCGAATTGATAGCCCAAAGATTTCCCAAGAGGATTAGTTGAAGGATCGAGGATTGATCCGTCACAAACTTCCAAAAACTTTGTAAAGTTTTATAATAAAAAGATGTAGATTAACCCTTTATCTAATGCATTATGATTTACTGCAAATTTTTTCATCTAATTTTTTTTAATCACTAAATTGAATATTAAGGGATATACATAAATAAAATACTCAACTTTGGGAAATTTAATTTGTTAGAGCTCATTAATTAAATTGGTGCTTTAAAGTAACGCCAGTCACACAGGTCTAAATTATTCTCATGATACGAAAATACCACATGGCTTTTTAAACGGAGTTTTAACTTTTAAAATGCTAAATAACCAGAGTAAGCTAATACTTTACAGCACTAAAAACTTAATTTTTAAAATTATAAAACTTTTAAAATTTATTTGCTTTTTTTACACATAAAAGTATGTTTTACACTTAAAATTAATTTGATGATATTAAAAAAAAACTTTTTTTTTTCTCTTTTCATTCATACACAAAAATTCATTACACATTGTGCATTTTGAGGAGGTTTCGATTGAATGTTTTTTTAAAGAACTGCATTCTTGAGTCAAAAATGCTGCATTTTCTGAATATGAACTTTTGCACCTTGAGTTCAGTCTCTTGATCGTTATCCTAAGAATCTAACGAAAATTGGAGCAGATAATTTGCTGGGACTTATTCATTTGAAAAATCATCTGTTAGTACATCATCGATTTCAGATAATAGGTTATGTAATAAATCAAAGCCTCTTGAAGCCTTAGCTTCTTTTTTCTAGACGCTCTAAGAAAAAGAACAACGTGTGAGTAAGTGAGTGAATATTAACGTCGTACTGTTCAGCAACACGAGGGCTTTTGGTGACGGACCACGTAATTTTGAACCATAGTCAAGTGACGTGGACGAAACCTGAGCTGGTACCTCCCTTTCCTCTAAGAAAAAGAAGAATGAGTGAGTGAATAATAAAGTCGCACTATTCAGCTACACGATGGCTTTTGGCCACGGATCACGTAATTTTGAGCCATGGTCAAGTGACGTGGATGACATCTGAGCTGGCACCCTTAAGGCTCTCCTTACTACTACACCACATCAACGGGAGGACGTTTGAGCTCTCGACAGATTTAACGTGCATCGCTCCCCTACACGGCGGGTCTTTAGTGGTCTGGGATCGAATTCGTAAGAAAAAGAATAATAATAATAATAGCTCCTTGAAAATCTATTATTTTTAAATCTCATTTACTCACAAAGAAATTAAAATGTTGTTAATTTTTGAGTAAAGAATAGATATTTCATTTAATAGTGTGGCAAGGGAAGAAAAACAAGCTCCAATTCAAAGTTTAAAATTTTTTGAGAACGTTAAAATGAGAACAAATAAGTTAAACTAAAAAGAAGTTGCAAAAAAAAAAAAATGCAAACTCTATTATAGCATAGTAATGACGCTACAACACAACGAAGAACAATATACAACACGGACGAAAAAAAAAAGTTCTTGCTCTAACACTGAGTGTGATGTCGGTACTTATAAGTACCACAAAGCTATTCAACTGTAAAATTAATTCTATACATTGTTCACTTAAAATAAAAAATCAAATCGTTTTCTAAGGTCTTAAATAACATACAAAAAAGTAAGGCATTTACCTTTTGAAACTAAATACTTTTTCGGAACAAAAATGACAATCTTCGCAATCTAATCTAAATGTCAGCTGAGAACTTATATATATATATATATAACTTCTGTTTTAAATTTATACTCCTTCCCCGCCAAAATATTCATCATAGAACCAGTGCTGCCATGCATCCTGGAAGAGTGGAATTAAAAGAGCGTTCCTGCTAAATATCGTCAGAATATTTAGAGAAAAATGGTTATTCTCTTATGTAAGTACCATCAGTAGATAAAGGTTTATTTATCTTTTGATGGGGGTACTTGAATCATTTTTTAAAGCAGTATCATGTGAAATCGGAAATTTAAATAAATTTATTGGATGCTTTTCTTATGATTCGAAGGAGAAAAAATAGTTTTTTTCCCACTTATTATATTATTTTGCCTTCTTACATTTTTTTAAAGATGGAAATCATTAACCTTTCTTCCGGATACACAGGGAGAGAAGTTTTTAAAGAAAAGTGCTGGAAATTGTCAACATGGTTCATAAAATAGAAAAATGATATAGAAAACTGTTTAATTAAATATAAAAATAAGTATAGGCGTAATAAACTACTTTATATGAACAGTCCAAAATAAATTGTACAAAAGAATAATAACATTTTGAAAAAAAAACGTCTGCTTATCTTATTCATGAAGTAAAATTGCTCTTTCTGGTATATATAGAAATGATTAAACTGTAAGCTGAGAACGACATGAACTGAATTTGTATAGATTAAAGAGATAAAAAATTTTCTCTAGAGAAAACTCGAATGAGAAGTATGGAAAAAAAGTTTCCAGACATAAATTTTCATTTTAAAAATTCGTATACAGCTTGGCTTGTATTTTTAAGAATTAAAATCGAAATTAAATCTGTAGGGAAAAAAAGGATTTGTTTTCGAGTATAACCAGAGGACCGAACCACTAAATGGGTGTGGTGCTGCTGAGCATAAGCTCGGTACTCTGGCTCTTGGCTACAAATCCCCTGACGTGAAAGAGTATTTAAAGGTATAAATAAAATCAAGACTTAGAGAGTTGTGTGTGATAGAGTTTTTGATTTGAACAAGTGGAGAGACGGTTTATTATATTCGCATCTGATTTCAATTACCATGAATAAAATAATCATTCTTAAGTTAAGAAAAAGAAAACATATCTATTTTGTATTAGTAAATAGCATGAATATGGAATAGCAATGGCGCCATCTGTTACTCTATTTCAGGAGCAAAGGTTTCAATAAAAAAGTATATAAAAAAAAGTAGAGATGGTGTAGGAGCAATGAAATTGGTTGGAAACAATTTACAGTAGGATGAAATGATTTTTTGTTCCTGTTTCGGAAAAGGAACATTTTTTTTTTTTGAAAATGTTGTTAATTTGAGGTCTCTATAGCTACCCTCTTATTATATTATTCAAAATGTATGAAGGACATTTAGCTCGAAAATTTTGAGAAGTCAATTCTTAGTTCCGTTTAAAGACAAACAATTAACGGTTCGGTCCTAGGAGAGCCCACACCCTAGGCGCAAATTATTTTGGTTGGCGATAATTGCGCCATCTTGGTAACCCTATTTTGATACACTAGGTAAGGCAACTGTTTCTGGAATTTTCATATTTTGTCGACGGGCATTTCGAATTTCATTTTGTTGTTGGCTGCAAGTATGGCTGCGCGTGTGAGGGAATAGATTTTAGAATTTTTTACTTTGTTGAATGCGAAAGGTAAAGAATTGTGTGATTGAATGGTGTATGAAGGAAGGATTGATTGCTTCGAGTTATGAATGTCCTGAATGTAATGATCGGCATGATGTAACATGGTCGGCAACAAAACGCTTTCTTCGAAATCATACCAGCCACGCCGAAGGTATGTTCGACCATTATCTCGCAGAATAAATATGGTGACGCTCACACGATCATTTGCGTAGCGATGAGATCTTTAAGACTTTTTTAAAATCTGTTGTTATGCAGTACCCTCCACTCGGAAAAGGTCAGCAGTAAGAAAGTAAGTGCTATTTTTATATATTTTTTTTTTATCTTAAATGTTTAATTTCTGTATTGTTTACATATATTTTCATTACGCATCCACCTTATCCTGCTATATTCACTTGCCACCCTTGTCAGGTTCACTTGGCGCCATTTCGTTCTCCCTTGGCGCTTTTCCCGGTTTGGCGCCAAGGGTGTGGGCTCTCCTAGGATTTTACCCAATTAACTTTCGAAAACATGCTTTCCATTTCAGAAACTAGTTACGCTGCTTTATTAAAAAATGATGTGATAGGTATAGAAAAGGTTATTCTGCAGAGAGAGCTCAGGAAAAGTTAACTGGAAATATATTTATTTTTTGCTGATTCAGGATTAGAAGTAAAATTAATTGATTATTATGATCCAAAATTTTCACCTCATTATTTACAAAAAAAAATATGTTATTTTAAAACGAGTCGCATTTTGTAAGGGATTTTTCTTAGAAGTTATTGCAAAAATGAAATATGTATATAAATGAAACACATTTATTTTGTTGCGGAAATAATTATTTTTTCTTATTCTGATTTCATAATATATAAACGAAGATTTAATAAACTATTTACTAATATAGAGTTAAAAATCTTTGTTCAAAACACTGCTAAGATAATAAAACTTACCATTTCAACACATCACCTAGTTATTATTTCCCTCCAATATCGAAGGAAGAGTATTACTTCATAAAAGTAAAAATTAGTAAAATAAAATTAAATAAAAGTAAGTCTATATGTATTCTTAAAAACCTAAAACTTTAATCAGAAATTTATTGGAATTAAAAGGATCCCCAATCATACACAGTGATTTTTTTAAAATAAAATATATTTAATTTTATTAACCATGTGGCGACATCTTGTGAGATAATTGAATAGCTGTATAGTTAAAATAAATGGGAAGAAAAAAGTGAAACAACATATATTACATTTTGTCATTTGTCGTTTGCAGATATTATTACATTTTGCCATTTAACTTAAGGTATCCGACTAGGTTCGGAGATAATTTTTTCAAAAATTGATTTTCTAAATAATTTTATTGTTTTCAAGAAAATAAATAGGCTTAAAAAGCCATATTTATTAAATAACTAACATGTATCGCCCTTTTTTTTGAAAAAAAAATTATTTTTAGGAAAATTTAGCAAAATTTTTTAAGTTAAGAAAAAAATGATAAATAAAAATAATTTGCACATTTTGCAATTTTGACGTCATTGATACACTTCTTGATCCCTCTGAAGTGTCACTAATCCGCAGGATAAAAAATAGTTTAAGAAATAAATATTTAATTAGCATTTAAATTTGATGATACTCAGCCGTGTGTGTAACATTTTTGGCGTCCGCGACAGGACGGGTGCTTTGGGGAACTGAACTTTTAAATTCATCAGAATTTACCTGAATTAGAAATGGCTCTGAGTGATCTGAAAGCGAAGAGGAAAGGCCTTAGGCAAGCCTTCACCCTTAATTTAAAGAAAATTGAAAGTGAAATGAACAAAGAAATTGCGGATAGAAAGGAACTCTCCGTATTAAGAACTCTAATAGATGATAAGTTCCAGAGATTGGACAATTGCCAATTACTACTATCGGAGGAATTACTGAAGGAGGAAAACGGCGAACAGTTATTTTCTGAAGATTTCGAAGAAGCTGAAACGTATCGAGACAGATATCTGGAAAACTGTTTTGAAATTCAGAGTAGATTACAAGAAAACGCTGGACCGAGTGAAGCTGAAAAAGGAAATTCAAATTACCAAAGATAGAATTGAAAAAATTTAATGGTGACCCAAAAGAGTTCCTTGCCTTTTGGAGCCAGTTCAAGAAGATACATGATGACAGTTAAATTGCGGAGGAAGATAAGATGCAATATTTATTACAATCTGTAGAACCTCACTCTAAAGCTGAAAGACTGATCCTTAGTTTTCCGGCGACTGCGGCTAACTATTTGAAAGCCATAGAGCAGTTGAAAGAGCGGTTTGGACGCGACGATTTGCTGGTTCAAATTTATGTGAGAGACCTTCTAGGACTTGTAATGAAAAATGCAGTAAAAGGACGGTCCAAGACCGACCTGACATATCTGTATGATGAATCAGAAGAAAAACTAAGTGCTGTAGAGAGCTTGGGAAGAACTCAAGAGAAGTATGGAGATTTCCTGATCCCGTTAGTCCAGTGTTTCTCAAGCTGTGGGACACGCCCCCTAGGGTGCGTGATAACCCTACAAGGGGGGCACGAGTGTATAGGAAAGTCGAAAATAAAATATTATTTAAAAAATTATCAATTTACTAAAAGGAAACAAAACAAAATATTCTCTGACATAATAAAAAAATACACATTTACTCTGATATAGTGTACTTATAAATGTATCAGAAATACTCAATACATTTGATACTAAGTATCAATAGTAAGTTAAGAACATAATTACTAGTGACTTTTCAATGGTTTATCATACACAAAATTTAGTACTTATATTCATACTTTGTACGGTTTAAAATTAGGGTCGTATTGTAGCTTTAGCGTCAAAGTATTATACATTATTACTGCATTCAAAACATTGTTATTGTATGGAGAAGGGGGGCGATGGAAATTCTGATTGAAAATTGGGTCGCAAATGTGGAAAGTTTGAGAAACACTACGTTAGTCGAAAGCTGCCTTCCCGAAGAAACACTACTAGCCTGGGAAAGAAGCCGAAACCATGAATCGACACAGAACACTCGCTCATTAGAACATTTGATGAATTTCTTCGCAAAGAGGTGCAAGGAGAGGAGATGGTGCAACTCGCCCGAACTGGATTTGGACCTCAACATAATTTCCGAAAGAACAATGCTCCCGTTGAATGTGTAATACAGAGTGAGCTAGCAACCGCCTCGGCCTTGGTAAGCCGGAATTCAGGTAAGCGACCTCTTTGTATTTTTTGTGATAAGAAACATCCGAGTGAGAAATGCTTTGCTGCAAAGAAAACGTCCTTAAATGATAAACAAAGAACATTGTTCGAAAAAGGTGCATGTTTTACCTGTTTGAAAAAGACTGGACATTTAAGTATAAATTTTGTGATTTAAAAAATAATATAAATTTTACTCAATGTAATAATTTTCATTTTGAAATAATGTGTTCTAAATTAGAAAAAGAAAATGTTAGATCCGAGAAATCCCTCTCTAATTGTGGCAGAAGCGACGCGCCCACGGCTTCAAAATACGAGAGAGGTACCTTACCAAAAAAACAGTATTACCCTCTCATCATAATTAATAAGAAAAAAGAGAAGAATTAATTGAAAGTTCCATAAAATTTAAAAGATACTATCAAAATTATTAACAACAGCTCAGAGCCGTTCTAAAAGAAAGCTTCTCACCAGTAGCTGAGGACATACTACCAGTGAGAGAGCGAGAAATAATTCAATCGGCAAGCATGGAACATATTTAATGA
>BMAU01003001.1:0-30931 GCA_019973935.1 Trichonephila clavipes | reverse complement strand
ATTATATCAAACTACTTTCGAATATCAAGAAAAACACGCCAGTAAAAAATTCTTTTCTTCTTTCCTGCCTTGATGATGAATTCATTTATATGTAATAATTGAGTGGGGGAAAGACGAAGATGGAAAACCGTGCTGCGCCGGAATTAAAATATTTTTATTCAAGGAGTCATTTTATCTGGTCAGAATAAGTTTACTACCTGTTTGCTGAGAACATGGAAGAGTGAAATTAGTCTGTAGCTTTTTGGGTTGGCTGATTCTTCTCAGACTTTTTATTCAAAAGTACAATTTCTGCAGTTTCCTGGGCCTTGAAAATTTAATTTTAGCATATTATTAATGCTGGTGATTTTCAGTATTGTTAGCAAAGGTAGTTTCTTGAGCATTTTTTTTGTAATCCCATCTCGCACAGATTTATTTTGATCTTAGTGTTATTATCGATTTTCTAAAGCAGAGGTGAGGGAGAGGGAAAACCGGAATTGTTATTATCTAGAAACTACACATGGACGATGGTTATTTTTGTATCTTTTGTGGTTTATATCGTTGAGTTGATATTGCTTCTTTAACGATTGAGCTATTTTATTTTACTGGAATTGCTAGGACATGTCCATTTTAACAATTAAGGGCGAATATTAGGGAGAGGCGTTTTTCTCCGGAACACCTTTTGCATCTCCCAAAGGGCGTTGTCTTCGGTGTTCAGAATAGAAAGGATGTCCTATGTATAGAGTCGTTGCATAAGTTATGGGCCGCAGTAGCCTAGTAGGTCAAGGTAGGAGATCATGGCTGTTGAGTCATGAGTTCGAGCCTAGTTTCACTAAGAACCCGTTGTGTGGGGCAGTGATGCACGTTAAATATGTCGAAAGCTCAAACGTCCTCTTGGTGTGGTAGTTAGAGGGGGTGCCAGCTCGGATGTCGTCCTCGTCACTTGACCATGGTTCAAATTACGAGATAAGTCACCAAAAGCCCTCGTGGGAAGCTGTGCAGCGCGAGGTAAATATTCTCACTTCCTCGCTGACTGTCTGTATGTTAACTTTTAATTGTTTTTGAAGTATATTTAGTTCTGTTTTATGTGTGGCATGTATATTGTCATAGTTTCTGTGATTTATTTCGTTCCTTAAGAGGTTTTAAGTTGACCCTGAACAAACGGTGGCTCTGAAGGGTTGATGTGCCTAGAGGCATTGATATGGGTATTTAAAATTTCAGTGGTGCGATTACTGACTTGGGAATCAATCTCATGGGTTAAGTTTACATTGGGAAGGACAAAAGTTTTATCATTTGATGTTTCTGGTAAAAGTACTCCAGTTAGTGCTTAGTGGTTGGTGTGGGGGAAGGGTAGTTCAAATTTGGAATGTTTTGGAAAGATAATTTTACAGGATTGTGATCGGAGCTTAATTCAATTTTGGAATCAATGCAGGGTGTCAGGGTTAAAATTATCCAAAAGTAATGGCATATTACGGAAGTGCCCATCAGAATGTAACTATTCATCCATAGATTGGAAAAATTTCAGAGATTATTTGGGTCTAGTCCGATCGGCCGCACATGCGTGCATTATTCGGCAATCGTAGATGATAAACATCTTACACTGACTTTATTAGTACAGATGTGAACTCCACAGTAAAATGTACAGTGCGTTCTTTGGTTACAGAATTTAAATTTAAAATCGGCCACGCGTGTACAGCGATGTGTTTGAACAGAATGGAATGCCAACCTTCCAATATCAAAATCTATCCACCAATGGGACAGAACTTTAAAGACGGGAACATAGGTCTCAAACTGGCAAGTATCCTTAAGTTTTCGTGATAGAAAATACTGTTGATCTTGTGCGGGATTCACTTTGTAGGAGTCCTGTTGTTGCGCTAGCCAATTACGACATTCCATTCCCTTCTGTTCGAAGACGTCGTTGCACACGTGACACGATTAATTTCCGTAACCAAAGTACACACTGCACCTTTACTGTGGCGTCCCCATCTTTAATAATGAAGTCAGTGTAAAAGTTTATCGCCTACGATTGCCGAATAATGCACGCACGTGCGGCCGATCGGTCTGGACAAAAATTCTAAGTTTTCTAATCCATGGATGAACAGTTTGACATTCTGATGGTAAGTTCTTTAATAAGCCGTTAATTTTGTGTACTTTTGAGCCCAGACACCCTGTATTACAGGGCCAAGTAATACTTGAATTTGGTGACACTCCAAGGTAGATTCAGTCGTATATAGTGAGAGTGGATGGTGCTAAAAAGTCAATTTTATATTTATTAAAACGGAGGAGTCTGACATCTGTGTATCATTTCCTGAGCACCCCATGAGGTGTTTTGCTTTGAAATATCCTATGAGAATTGTTGGTTTTATTATTTTAAAAAGACATATCGAGGTCAACAACCATACTTTATTCGTTTATAAGCATTCGGTAAGCTTAACCATTCGTTTATAAGCATTCCATTACAGGAATGCTTATAAACGAAATTACGTACCTCCAAAAATACCTAGTTTCTCACCATCTGCATTCCAGGAAAATAGAGAACTGAAAAAGAACTTATACATTATTAAAGGTCATATTTTAAACCGAGGAGTAAAATTCTTTTAGTGGACATTTAAGTTTGTTACTATTAAAAGATTAAAAGTCTATGGAATTTTTAAGAGCCTTTATACAATTAGATCCATTATTCATGTTTAACTCTACACTAAAATTTTGTGATTTGACTTTTTTTTATTAAATTTTTATCTGATACTGGGGTTTCGGTCACTTATGGTGTTTGTTGGGTTGTTTTAGTTTGTGAACATTTGGGTAAAGCTTATTCCGGGAATTAAATGAGTCAGTGTTACCTTGTTTCTGTTTCCTTTGGTGTTTTTACTCTTCCCTTTCTTCAAGTAGGGTAATTAAATAGACGAGGCCACATACATAGTAGGTTATCCACTTTTTTCAATGGTGCACTGATCTGTCCTGTGGCTTTCGTCACATTTCAGGCAGTGTGTTTTCATATTACTATTTTGGCTTGCAGTATTACAAATGTAACTTTCATCATGCATGATTTCTGAATACTTTTAAAAAGCTAATTTAATTTGCATGCAGAGATAACTGCGGATTTAAAAAATGTCGACATTTTCATCTCGCGTTATCTCAATCATGCATGCTCTAAGTGGGCTTTTTGTTTTAAACTGATCAGTTTTTCCTTAATGTCAGTTTATTTTCTTCAGTATCCCATAGTAATTTCTATTAATTTGCAAGTAGTGCTAATTAGAAACCCATACATTTTTACTTCGAACAGGTCAAAAAAGATTGCACCCTAATATGACTCATTCTCAGTTAAATCCATTTATATTTTTCTCATTTGTTTATCAGTCCTCATTTCTTAAAATTTTTATATTTCCTTTACCCTCTCCATATTAATTTTTCAATTGTTTACATGTAACATTTTAAAACCTATTTCTCTTGTTAACGAGGGAATGGATGGGATTTACTTCTCCTAAAGCATATAGGCATACAATGCGATTTGTATAGCAATGGCTAACAATTTACTTTCTATTTGTCGTTGATAACATGAATTGGAACTTTATTTTACCCACGCTGCTGTAATTTCAAATGTGGCCCCTTACTATCATCCCACGCTGGCTGTTCTTAAGCTCTGTACTATTCATTAATGTAACTAATTTTGTAATTGGATATTGTATATATCTGAGGGGTGTTATCCAAAGTTGTTTACTCAAAGTACTTTGCAAACTCCGGTGAAGTGCCTCTCAAACTAGTTTTAGTTTCATTCTGAATTATTGAATTTTAGTAATTGTTGTAATTAACTACCATGATCATGATGCCACTATTCTGTAAGGTCCAACCTTCTACTGGAATTAGTCCTTGAATTTAAAAACAATACAGAGTTCTCGATAGGCTGCTCTCCCCGTCATATCAATTACGTTAATTTTTTTTTGCTATGGCCCTCAATTAATCTACTTCAGATGCATCCTTTTTGCATAAGTCTCTCTTTTTTTACCTGTAAAAATGCTAAGACGGACTATTCGGCTATTTTACTGTCATTTTCAACCCAATTAATTAGCATCAATATCGTAGGAATCCGGGTTCGATACCTCAAATTTTTATCTTCTCCTTAAGCCAAGTTGATAATTCAACATATAATTCTTTCAAATTTCCCTTTTAGGAATCGAAGATTTAACATTGGTAGTTGTATTTTAATTTATTAAATTCCTTACCTGCATTTTTCCATTTTCGGAATATATCCTTTGTAATAGCATTTCTTATAGGTAGTAAAGGTATAACTTGTTACATTTTAGTTATTGTTGCTCTTGTTTTATCTTGGTATTCTTAATTCATTTATCATTTTTCTCCACTTTCTACAGTATTAATTAGCTGAGTTCGACCCCAAAGTCTTAAGTTTTAGAATTGGTACCTTAAGGCTACCAATTACATTTTTCGAGCACCTTCTCCAGTAAATTTTACTCTCCCCACATTGTTCAATAGAATTTAACATTTCCTTCCGATTACACAGATGGGCTTTGTCCTGCTGTGCTGTGTGAAGAGAGAAGCCCCCAATAGCTGGGGCAGCTCCACTTGCCACAAAACTTTTATACTTACCTTTTTTTTAAAGCATCATTGCCTTTCAATACTTGCAGACCTAAATTAGGCCTGTTCTTTCAGTCTTTTCCGGTTTGGAAGGCCTTGGTGAAAACCCTGGTTTCCCTTTTACAGGTTCCAAACTGGGGGATGGCCACGATAGCGTAGTGGTCAAGATATTAGATTGTGGCTGGTTTGTCACGAGTTCGAGCCCAGTTCCTTTAAAGACCCGCCGTGTTGGGGAGCGATGAACGTTAAATCAGTCGAGAGCTCAAACGTCCTCCCGTTGGTATAGTGTGGTAGTTAGCAGAGGGATTGCTAGGTCCGGTGTCTTCCTCGTCACTTGATCATGGTTCAAAATTACGAGGTCAGTTTCCAAAAGTACTCGTGTAGCTGTGCGACGTTAATATTCACTTACTCTCTCCAAACTGTGGGGGAGGGAGATTGATTTACAGCTGAGGAGGGCATTGACCTGTACTAAGGTGTTATTTCTTGTGTATTATTATTAATTTCATATTAACATGTACTGCTTGTATGTAAATATGAAACATATGCTTTACATTCTCTTTTTTTTGTCACAGATTGGGATCTAATCGGTGACTCGTGAATTTTTCGATAGTCAGGTAACTTCCGATTCTATTAACGACTTCTTACTCAATTTCACTGTTCGTGCCTGTATAAAGATTTTGGATCATACACCGGACGGGATCGGAACTTCCAAGTTATGAAATATAAGCGAGTGAGGGAGTGAACCAAAGGCGTTTAAGTCTAACCAGGCCACTGAAACAAATTATTCTTCACGAGTTAAGCTTAAGAGATGGCTTATTTGAGTATAAAGTTATGTTTCAACTCATCCCTCAAAATTCCATTAAAGCCCTTCTGAAAAGAGTAAGGACGGTTGTTAGTGTGGGCCCATAAACTCAGTCGGGAAGCTAAAATGGAGGAAACAATTTTCCCGACAGTGTTCAGCTTTGGGATTGGGTGCCAATTAGAAAGGCCAGCTAAGCAATTTTCTTTTTATTGTATAAACTTGTGTAGTTTTTAGAGAATTGTTGTTCTTTGATATCATAATCCAGGGAATCACTCTATGTGTATTGTCATCACTTTTAATGTGTCTATTCGGATTTTGCACTATATTTTTGTGTCAAAACTCTTTATTGAATTTTAGAGTAGTCCTAGTTCTTCATTTCAGTCCTGGGGCACTTTTTGTTTAAAATTATGATCATGCCACACTTATAAAATTGTGTATATAGGGAGTGATTACCTGGATTAAAATATCATGTCTTTTTTTAGCATTGTTTTTATTAATATAAGTTTATGCAGTAATAAAAATTGCCTAGATGACCTAGGCATGTCAAAGTACTGAAGATAAACATCTTAGTCTAAGAAAGATCGGCTCCTAGGTGAAGATGCGTATAAAGCACGCTGTTCCAATATTGTGGTTTTAACATTTCCGAAAAGTTCGTAGCTCGGAGACGTAACGATGGTATTCTTCAATGCGGTTGGTCGGAGAAGGACGAAGTCCAGATATACAAGTCGTCAACAAATGAAGTTCCTTTAATGAGGAGCTCGAGACTCTACAAAAAGTCCAAGCACTCGTATCCACAGATGATTACAGGTGAACAGCTGGAAGTTAGAAGATACTCAATTGGCTTGATGGAAACGAAGCTTCAAGAAGGAGTAGCCCAAATGGGTGTAGAAAAAAAAACCGGGCCAGAGAAACTCCAAACCAGCGCCATCAAAGTTTAAAGCGAATAAAAGCTATATCTCCACACAAGGAAAGATTTAAAGATAAAAACAAGATAAAAACAAGAAAAAAGGGACCAGCGCAGTCAAAACAAGGAATTTCGAAGTAGCAAGATTGAAAGAAGCTCCTATGAAATATAGGTGATTGATATAGAAAATATACCAAACAGAGGGGAAAGCAAGAGCAGGTCGAAACGCTGGAAATCCCACGGTATAAAGTTAAATGACACTTCAACAAGTTTGAAACTACTAACCCAAAAACGAGGGGATGGGCTAAATTTTACCATGCACCCATAGTTACCATGAGGAAACAATGTTAACTTTCCAAATTATGGGTAATTATTCCAAAACAAGGAGAGTAGTCAAACAGTATGAATCCCACAACCCTATGTAGCACAGGAGGTAAGGCAATAGAAAAATGTCATACAATGGGGGCAAGAATAAGGGGGACGAAACGCTGGATATCCCGCCGCTATGCATGCTTGGTAGCAACCCACAAATAGGAAATCCCTATATCTTGAAGTTCCTATTGCGTATCTGAGCGAGGAAGGAAAACACGATGGTCGACGAGGCAAGAATGAAGAGGTAGATAACCAAAGCCGCAAGGAACTTCAGGGAAAATCAAAGACATTGGACATAAAATGGGAGATGAGTACAGCATGCAGGTGAAGACAAAAATGGCAGTGCATGGAGAATGAGTTAGACGGTGAAAAGCAGGTGTTGAAGAGGCATCTAAACAGCCTGACGGAAAGAGTTGACATGGCCAGGGGAGGACACAGAAAGGAACCTGAAAAGCAAGACAAGCACTTCTAGCAGTAAAAAGATCGAGTTCCATATGAAGGGAACAAGAATATGAAAGACATGCAGCAGTGAGATAAATGAGAAAGATGGAAACACTCACCACAGAGAGAGAGAGAACAGACTTGCGGCACCACTAAAACTGGCATTTGCCTGTCAAATGCTCGATATAGATATCTCTCTACCACCTGTTGGTGGCGAAGTAGACGAGTTTACGCATCAGAGTATTTCCTGCGAAATCTCTAGACAAAGAACTGTGTCGCTGGCGAAATCCCAGGAGCCAAGCGAACCTATGAAAATGACATCGAGATATGCTGGCTTACCAGCTGTCCGAAGTGACTCAAGAATGGGCCGATATTTCTCGATTTTAGCTGGGTGGGCAGCCACGAGACTCGTACTGATCCTCGAAGGCTACAGTCAAGTCGGGAACGATGGTCTCCCCGTCACTCCTCCGAAGGACAAGATCCACAGGGTCGTAGCGCAAACGATCAGTGTCCCTTCTGTGGAGAGTGTGAGAAGTATCAGACGCCAGGAATGACGAACGGGCGTCTGGGAGGATGAAGACTCAAAGATAAGTCTACTGTTCATTTGTGAAGGTCTCCTAGGACCTCACTTTGAGAACGAGAATAAATAGGAGTCATGTGAGAACCAGTAGCCATTTTTGTAAACAACTTTCTTTATTTGGTTATCTTATCCAAATAGAATCAAAGACTTATTGACAAGTTTTTCTAACTAGTATTATGAGGTTTTAAAGATAATATCCTTTAAATTAACTTAATTAATGATCAAATTAATTAACAATTAAATAACGATCACGCAAAGATTACCACGGTAAGAGATCCCAGAATTATATTTAATAATGTTCTTATTGAACATTTAACTTTAATCTCACTCCTAAATCTTTAATGAGACTTTAAACACAAATCAATATTTACCACTCGGGATCTCAATTCTTGAGATTAAATATCTCTGACAAGAAATCTTCAATTTAAATCCACGATAACTTTCTGCTTCAATCTCTATCTCCTACTGCTCCAACTTTACTATTTCGTTTGACTTAAATACTTAATCTAATCTGCATAACAAGGAATCCTGTCCGCTTTTTGGAGTTGATTGGAAATAGGTAGGGAATTAAATTTCCCTAAAAAGGTCGACTCAGAAGGTTAGTGATAAAGTTCCGTATAGATTCGTCACACATTGTTCCGAATGCTTTTGGCCAGATCATCTCCCACAGAGTCTATGGAGTCTACAGACGAGTCATCGAATTTCACGAACCATTTCTTCTGTAATTTATTGAGCTTGGGGTCGGCCGAACTCGATATCGTGAACTTAGTACCTCAGATGGATGTTGGAGGATCGACAGAGTTAGCAAAAGTATCAACAGCTCATACAGAAACGGAAGGCGAGGCTGCCGGAATCTGATAATCAGACTGGACTGATAAAGTGAGAGCTGGGAGAGTAGTAGAAACAGGAGGGAAAGAAAATATGACTCCAAGAGGAGCCACTCCATATCGATAGACACGAACTATGTGAGAGTTTAAACCTTTGAGTCCGGAACACATGGTCGCAGTAATGGCAGTTGATGGACGCGTCTGTAGTGACAGTCTTTCCGTAAATTCCAGAGGCTAAAGGATGCAGGACGGAAGGCACAGAAGTCACCTGAGCATCCAGGAAAGATGGTTTCAAGACAAGTAAAGGAGTGGGTTCTATGTAAGAGGGATGCCCAAGAGTATGAGAAACAGAAGTCGAAACAATCTGAGCGGTCAGCGAAGATATGACCTCCTGGTGAGCAATGGGAGAAGATATTGGGCTGATCTTCTGGCTGAGAACTAAACCTCTGTTAATAAAACGAATGCACAGCGAGAGAAGAGAAGGCACATCCACACTAGGAGCAAGACGATGGGAGAGACAATCATCTGTGTTTGCAGAACAGGAGTAGTGTAACAGATTGTGGTACCGTCCATGTTGTACGTGCTTTGAGTCGGGGTATGACGACGTGACAGGTCAAAAATCGTTGCAGAGATGCCGGAAAAGGCAGGGGTGGAAGCCAACGGTAAATCTGAGGTGATTAGTGCATCGTCGGGCGGATTGAGAACTTCCAATCGCAAAGGTCTTTCCAGTCGTAAAGGTCCGAGGATGGCAATGAGGGATTCAAAAACTGCACCCCAATAGAGGGGCCTAGATCCCTCAATCTTATTCATGCCCGAGTCAATGATGGTTAAGTAATCGTCCGGCTTGGAGAGGAGGGCCTCCTGATTATTCGGGAAGTCTGAATCAGAATAGGAATCAACAAGGCATGCTGTCGGGTTGTAATTGGCGTTAGGGAAGCAGCAGAAGGGATCAAGGGAGCAGAAGGACAAGATGGAGCCATGATCAGGTCGATTCTCGATAGTAAGACGAAATGACATGAACTAAATGGATCGTGTCTGGAACTTGGGCAGGGACAAGGATGAGCTTTAAAGCGTTTTAATATTCCCCTAAGGAGATAGACTTTACAGTAGTAAATTGCGTCTTTCGAGGTAACAATCATGGGAATTTTGTGCAGATGATTGATATACCCACTGTTCACGCTGAAGACCCTCTGTTTACGAAGAGATTCCGGGGCTTTAATATTATAACACACCTTGTGCAAGTGAACGGATCCGGAAATGGGTCTGGGATCTCACACAGCAGTCATAAATCAGTTGTTGCTGTAGCCAATGCCACCTGTCTGACATAGTCAGAACGAGGCCCACGTAATTCATCATGGCAAGGGGCTAGAAGTACGAGTGTCGTTGGCCTAGATCTTGAGCACCATACAGGTGACAATTACGAATTATCTCGGCGAAATTCCCCAAAGGGACGATAGATGGCGAGACCACCTATCTCCACCTCAACAATTTTGGCATGGAACTGAAGGGGAGGGAAATATTCTCCAGTCCCCTGCACTTGTGGTTGAGCCCATATGACTTTCGGACCCACTAATTTAACAATCAAGTACTCGGAGGGTATTTGGTGGCATCGAACCCAGACCTCCCCGTCCGGGGTCCGATGTTCTGTCCACTAGGATACTCACGGCCTAATAAACTAGTATCACTCGTAATGGGCGATGAATAATAAGGAAAATGTAAAAAGAGGGGGTTCAGAATACCACAAAAATGAAGGTAATTAAACAGTAAAAGACTCCACAAAAAAGTCGTAGTTAAAATTAAATTCACCGGATATGGTGGAAGTAAATAGACATAGAATTGACAACCACAAAAAATGTAGAGGTCAGACAATAAGACCCGGGAGACAGGATAGCCAAAAAGAAACAAAGGGGAGCTTGGTTGCCCAAGGGCAATACGAGTAATATAACCCCAAGGGTTACTCAAAACGAGCACCACAAAAACCAAAGAAGAGCAAAAATTTACGAAATGGCTAGATGGAACACGGAACTTCTGGTCACACATCAAGAACTGGAGATCGGACATCACGGCAGAAGTAGTGCGGGATCGGTCAACTAACGGATGGACGCAGTTTCTACTCGTATTTTCTTCACCGACATGGGGCTAGGATATCTAAATATATTCAATGTCAATCACTGGGTGGCCTCCAAAGCGGACCACTCTAAGTTGATTTTTTCCACGAAGTCTCTGAAAGGTATGATGCACCCAGGACCACACCGATGAAAAGTCCCCGGAATCCCTGGCAAAAGACCCAGCAGTACAACAGTTTAAAAAATCGACCCTCAAATAAAGATTTGGCTCGAGCCTAGATTTCTTTTCAGTCACACCCCAGGATCAGCCACCCCAGAAGCAAATTCCTCGGAGGGCAAGAGCATGTGGAATGCGTGCCCAATCTGATGAATATCCAGAAGCTCTGGGAATCGGGGAAACGCAGCATCCCCTTTCGGCAAGCTAAATGAATAATTCAAATATTCACCCGAGAGGAGGCTTGGGATCTTTTTCATGATAAACCTCTGGGTGGCCTCCGAAGTGGACCACTCGAAGCTGATTTTACCACGTAGTCTCTGTAAGGCATGAAACGCCCTGGACCACTCCAACGAAAAGTCCCCGGAGGCCCTGGCGAAAGACCAGAAGAGCAGAATCCATTTAAGAATTCGGCTATCAGGTGCAGACTTGATTCGAGCCTAATCTTTTTCACAGTTACGCTCCTGAGACCAGCCTCAGGCACCCCAGAAACTAAACCATCAGGAGATGAAAGCATGCGAAATGCGTGCCCGTTCTCATGGATGTCTAGAAAGTTTTGAAATCGCGAAAGCGCCGCAACCCCTTTTTGGTAAGCTAAATGAACAATTAAGGTATTTGCATGAGAGGGGAGATTAGAGTTTCTTCGCGGTAGAAATAATGACATCCAGTTTTCCACCTGGTGCTTCATAACGTGCGCATTTCGACACGTAAAATCGAGGCGGGGCAATATAATTGATTGTACAGCATATAAATTTTGCTCAATCAACAGACTATCACAGATTTTTACAATATCTGCTGTAGCTCTACGGAACAGATCGGATTTGCGTGCGTCGTCGGTGACGGCTTGGCTAGGTGGCGGGGACTCGCTCATATCGAGAAATCCTCCTTGGCTTCGGCCTTGGACCGTTCCCGGCAGCACGTTATGGGTGTTTCCCCGTTGTCTAGCTTTGAAGAATCTTCCGACGGTTACACTGGGCACGTTAGAAAAGTGTGGAAATTCGTGGCCTGGCGGGGGCCACGATGAAACTAGAAGGAATCCGTGATGCCACAAAAATGGATACAACTAGAGAGAACAATGTTTTGGCGCCTCTTATGGCGACAAAGCCCTCTCTAGTGCCATCCACTACTATTCCCTGGGTTGACCGGGTCGAGCAATCAACCCCGTTCTTGAGTCCAGAGGATTCTTTGTGCCCGGACGGAGGCCAGAATCAGTCCATTTCTCCCCTAGGGGAGCGCCATTTGAATACTTTTGAATCGGCACGATTTTTCGTAATGAAAACTCGGGAAACCTTCACTAATCTATCTTCCTTTCTAATTGAAAAAGCATTAAGTGTGGCACTGTAGTTACCCTTAAATTGATTCGAAAGATGCGCTCCGGGGAAGTTTCATCTTCAACTCAGGCGAAAACCTTTGCTAATTTTAAAAAACTTGCTCACCTTGACGTAAACGTTGTTGCACATGGCAGCCTTAATTTTTCGCAGGGGGTGAAATCTCCAGCGAATTTTTTTGAATGTATCCAACGAGGAGATATTGGAGAATATGCGAGACCAAAAGGTATGTGCAGTCCGGCGTATTACTATACGTAAGGATGGACAGGTGCTAAATACAAAGCACCTCATCCTGTCATTTTCAACGCCTGGCCTGCCACAGTTTGTAAAAATGGCATATCTCCGTTGTCCAGTTCGAGAATACATTCTCAATCCACTACGTTGCTTCAATTGCCAACGATCCCGTCAATCAAAGAACATTTGTCGGGGCCAGCCAACCTACCCTCGTTGCGGGGAAGTGGGTCACGACAGTAATGACTGCAGCAAAAAAGAACGTTGCGTAAACTGCAAAGGTGAGCATCCCGCTTATTCCCGTGCATGTCCTACCTGGAAACAAGAAAAAGAAATAACCACAGTTAAAATTAAAAATAAAATTTCTTATCCAGAGGCTCGGCGTGTTGTATCATCACGCACACCAGTCCCTGGTGTAAGCTATGCAAGTGTTGCGCAAAAAAACAACCCAAGCCAACTTTACCCAAACTTGTGCCGGGCATTCCAAAGAATTGGAGGAAAAGAACTCACCTCCACCTACAAAGAACTCTCAACCATCTACAAAGAAATCCTCTCCATCTACAACTAATTCCCCTCCACCTGCAAAGAAAAAAAAATAATTTCTAGACCCCCTAGCACTTCACCTAAAAGTCGAAAGTCTCGCCAAAGAAAAATGCGCCCGAGTAAACAGCCAAGAAAATTATCTAATTTTTCAAAAAAGTCCCATCTGATAGATGAAGATATGCTAGAATTGCATCCAGATGACGATGGGGATCTTATGGACATGCTGTCAGGTTCTTCAAAACCTAGCTCCAAAAGAGAAGAGAGTGCGAGACCCAATAATGACCTCCTTTGTCTCCTGGAACTGTCATGGTCTCGGAACTCGACTCGATGATCTAAAATCCATCATATCCACCTACCAACCTGCATGCGTTGTTCTTCAGCGAGCACCATGAGTGCGTTTATAATTGTGTACGACGGGGATGTAGATGGCGATTCAATCTCCAACTGGAGGTATTTGCGGTCTAATTTGTGTCCTAATGTCGTCACAATGCACACATCGTTATGAAATCCATGTCTGCTGTCCTCTCAGGGACCTTCTTTAGTAGCACGGGTTTCACGCTCCCGAGGTGCCCTAATGATCTTTCTCTACTTTCGGCCCCTCTTGCCATTCAAATTTCCCTTTTCATCATTTCACGGGATAAAAATATATTAAAATTTACAATTTGAAATATTAGTTTTTTCTATTGAGAGAACTTACGTTTTATTACTAACTTATTATGGTTTACGCCGTATATTTCTTTACATATTTTGATTCTGTTGCCAATGTTGGTTTTCCGACCCGCATCGTGCGGCGTCCCGGTGAATGAAAATAGTGTCCTGGGAATACCTTTGGCCCACGCTTCGCTGTCGGGTCGCAGGAGTAAGCCCGCTCCTGTCAATCGAGACAAGAGACATACCTGTAGGGTTAGTGCTGCAGATAAGGGGTGTTGGGTTTACCCGTTGGATCCTCGCTCTGATGCGGTAGTACTATATTCTGGCTGTACTCCAGGTAAGATTCTCGCATGATGTTGTAGCACTATGTTCTGGGTGTACTTCAGGTAAGCGCCGTGCATGTGTTTTGCCAGATGACCGGCGCATTGGCTCCCTTGTTGGACTCTGTGGTGGGTGGAGGCACGCCAGAATGAAGTTTTCTACGCGTATGTATGGATCCAATGCTGCTGTGCCGGGGTAAAGGCCTTGTTTTACCCGAAAACCTAACGTCGATCAAATTGCTACAAATGTAAGATTTTTGTTGATTCTCCTTTACAAAACGTTGAAATGTTTAAAAAATCACTGTTTGCCATTCATAAAGGACTGATTGGAATAGGTGGAGAACCGAAAACTGTCCAACGTTTAAGATCCGGGGATATACTAATAGAAACTCTTTCCGCTTTACAAACGAAATCTTTTCTCCTAGCGAGCACTTTTCTAAATTCTCCCGTTACAATAAATCCTCACAAATCACTGAATACTTCTCGCGGTGCGCCATATCTGAATCCGAGTTGTTGAGCACTCCTAAATCAGAAATACTTGAAGGATTTTCTGATCAGGGTGTGATTCAAGTCAGAAGAAATACAATTGAAAAAGATGCCACTATCATTCCTACGACACATTTAATATTAACATTTAATATTCCGAAACTTCCGCCCACAATAAAAGCCGACTATCCATACTGCAAAATTCGCCCGTACATTCCAAACCCTCTGTACGGTTTTCAGTGCGAGAGGTTCGGACATTCACAAACTTCCTTCCGTGGGCAATTGACGTGCTCTAGATGTGCGTGTGTTAGACATGCTTCCACAGATTGCAGTCTGGAGCAGAAACGTGTCAATTGTTCACAGCCTCATTCCTCCGACTCAAAACTTTGTCTTAAATGGAAAACTGAAAAGGAAATTCAAACCATTAAAACCAATAGAAACATATCATATCTTGAAGCCCGAAAATTAATTACCCCGCAGTTATCCCAAATTTACGCTCAAGTTACCAAACCCTCCATTCCTATCAGTACAACACAAACAGATGAAAATATTACTTAAATCAAGTGCCCACCTTTACAAAAACGTAAACCTCTATTATCCGTACCTCATCCAAATACATCTCCTTCAATTACTTCAAATTCCACATCGTCGTCTACCACTCAGGCAAACCTCTTGCCCTCCGCATCTTCAATAAAACCAACCACACAATTGAATCTCGGTTACCTGAACCCATTTCTTCTGCTGCTGCCCCTGACAATAGCCTGAATACCTCTGCCTCATCTTTATCAACTCAAACCAGCCCTCTTACAACTTCTAATAAATTTGCTGCACTTTCAACTGAAATTCAAGGAACGGTAGAGAATAATTTTTTATACCATGTATTGTCTAACCTTATTTTAAACTAACATTTGTCTTTTTCAATGCTTTTATTTTAATATATGGTCTGACTTGGTGGGAAATTCTTCACCAAATTTTGTTTCTTTAAATCATTGAAAACTGGTTTAAATTATTTGAAATTTGAAATTTTTTTAATGTGTAGTGTCATGATTTTTAAATATTTTATAAAACATTTTAAATTTCTTAACAAATGTTTGGCGCAGAATAGCCAAAATTGGCTCTTGCGCCATTAAACCCCACACTTACTCACTCACTCAACTGAAATTCAACCATTAGTTCCCCAAGTACACCTCTTGCCATTCACTTCAATAGCAGCTGCTGTCTGAGTCTCAACCACCTAATTCTACATCTAATGACACACCTTCCATCACCAATACCACCTCCCCAGCTAACTCTAGTACGCAACTTCCTTCCGCATCTACCAAACAAAATTCAAAATCTCGATCAAGAAAAAGAAAATTATTCAAAAAATTAGACGAAACTAAAATAGAAATAAAGATGGTCCCACATAAACCAAGAAAGCCAACTCCTGTGGAATACACTACGGATGAGGAGGACATGATCGTTCATGTCGTGGAAGAGGATGAAATTGAAAAAAAAACCCTGCGTATGACTTTGTCTTGCCAGAATTTTTTCGAAAAAATCCTCACGAATATGTACGTGCGTTAACACAGAAACGTTACAGAAAATGAGCTAATTTTTATTCATTATATATATATATATAAACCCTGATTTCTTTAACTTTATTTTAATTTCACTTTTTCCTTCGTTTGCTTTATTGCCTCTATTTTAAGATCTTGTCTGATTTGGTGGGGAAATCCCCCACTAAATTTTGTTACCTTTTATCCTTGTAAAAACGAATTTTATATTTAATTGATATTTCAACTTCTGTTTAAATTGTGTTGTCTCTTACTCGTTTTACATTTTTTGTTCATTGTTTTAATACTTTACTAATGTTTGGCGCAGTATAGCCACATTTGGCTGTTGAGCCACAAAACCCCAGTCACTCACTCACTTACTTGAAACGACTTCGCATTGGTCATACTCGTTTTACGCACATGCACCTTGTGTTGGGTAAAAATGCCCCAGAATGTCCTTCCTGTAAAGTTCCATATTCTGTTCATCACATTTTAATAGATTGTCGTGTTTTTAACCATCTCATCACTTTCTTTCATACATCTGTTTTAACCTTATCAGACTTGGCCACCAAAATCTATTTGCCTTCCTTTTAAAAGTTGGATTTTTATATTTGATTTAAATTGTGTGTTTCTTTGGATTTTTACTATATTATATGTATATGTGTGCATGCATGCATGCATATACATGTGTACAAATACTTTTTACATATATATTTTTAAAAATATGACTTTTTCTTTTAACAAGTGTTTGGCGCAGCTTGGCCAAAGTTGGCCCTTGCGCCATTAAAATCCACATTCATTCATTCTTTCCATCGCAGTAAGTGTTCTAAATACATACCAGTCTACATGGACGGATCGAAGTCTGCAAGACATGTTTGGTGTGTTGTTGTTTTTAACAATACATTCTTAGTTTTCCCTTACACAATTCCATGTCTGTCTTTAGTGCTGAATTGACTGCCATTCTTGTCGCACTTCAACATTTATTAATTTCCAAACACCGTCATTTTTGTTTGTACACTGACAGCATGAGTGCTCGGGAGTCCTTACACTTTTTAACAGAGCATAGATACCCCACTGTGATAAAAAGTTTTTCTTCTACGAAAATTAGAAAGGAAGGGTTTTTATATAATTTTTTCCTGGGTACCTGGACACGTGGATATACTTGGTAATGAACAGGCTGACACCGCTGCACGATCCATATCTGATAACATGCATCGGCCTGTCTGTTACCGGGATTTAAAGACTTCTACACAGAACTATATCTATCGTGTATGGCAAGAGACTTGGGATCAACAGATCCTCAACGAACTGCATAACATTCATCCTTCCACTTCTCATTGGGCAGCACTACCAGTGCGAAGACATGATGTCCGCTTGACTCGACTTCGCATTGGTCATACTCGTTTTACGCATAGGCATCTTCTGTTGGGCGAAAATGTCCCAGAATGTCCCTCCTGTAAAGTCCCATATTCAATTTATCACATTTTAATAGATTGTCCCGTTTTTAACCATCATCGCATCACCTTCTTTCATACATCTGTTTCAACCTTATCTGACTTGGTGGAGGGAATCTCCCCACCAAAATCTATTTGCCTTCCATTTAAAAATTGGATTTTTACATATGATTTGATTTGTGTACTTTGGATTTTTAATACATTATATGTATATATGCATGCATGCATGTATATATGTATGCATGCATGTATACATTATATGTATGTATGCATGCATGTATACATTATATGTATGTATGCATGCATGTATACATTATATGTATGTATGCATGCATGTATACATTATATGTATGTATGCATGCATGTATACATTATATGTATGTATGCATGCATGTATACATTATATGTATGTATGCATGCATGTATACATATGCATGTATGCATGCATATTTTATGTAAATGTATACATATATGTATGTAAAAGTATTATGCATGCATGTATACATTATATGTATGTTTGCATGCATGTATACATGTATATGTATTTATGCATGCATGTATACATTATATGTATGTATGCATGCATGTATATTATATGTATGTATGCATGCATGTATACATCATGCATGCATGCATGTATACATTATATGTATGTATGCATGCATGTATACATTATATGTATGTATGCATGCATGTATACATTATATGTATGTATGCATGCATGTATACTTTTCTATTAACAAGTGTTTGTCGCAGCTTGGCCCTTGCGCCATTAAAATCCATATTCATTCATTCTGGCAGGCCAAGTGAACAAGGGTGGTGTTGGCTGTTGTCAGCAAATTCATAATAGATTTGGCCACCGAAACAATGAGCTTATCTAGCTTCTCCACCTGGGACTTGCGGACGCGCGCGTTCCGACAGGCAAAATCAAGGCTTGGCATAATGATTGACCTGATAGCGTTTAACTTCTGCCAGGACGCTAATAAAGAATTTTTTATTTTGGATATATCATCGCAAGCAGAGTCGAATAGGCAAGAATAATCATGATGGAAGTTGAGGCCAACCTTCAGCCCCAAATATTTATAACCTTCTAGGCCAGATAGCGAGGGGATGGGGCTGTTAAGAATTTTGAGATCGGTCGTGTCAACGGAACGACGACCCCTCAAATGGTAGAAGGCGAGGGACGCACATTTAGGTGGGTGAAATCTCAAGCCTATGCTAGACGAAGTTGAGCATAGAGTCCAGTAGTGTTTGGAGGGAATTCTTCGATTTGTCAATGACAAGGTCGTCAGCATAGGCGAGACATCGGAGGGACTTGCCGTTAAGGGAATAACCCTCAGAGTCCACCTCAATTGCCGGTCTCGGGATTTGCTCCAACGAGAGATTGAAGAGGATTGCACTGAGGGAACAGCCCTGGCGAACCCCGGCTTCCATAGTGATGGGAGAAGACCAATCTGAGCAACACCGAGTCTCGCTTTTAGCATTAGAATATAGTGAGGAGATGATATTTATAACTGCGACTGGTACTCCAACAGATTTTAGAGAAACAATGATAAAAGCATGAGGGATGGAGCCAAAAGCATTCTCCAAGTCGAGCCAGGCCAAAGCAAGGTCCGACCTTGAACGCTTGGCTTCGGCAATTGCTTCTTCTAGTAGAAAGTTCTGCTCGACGCAACCCTCATTTTCTCTGAATCCTTTCTGAAAAAGGGATAAACGATCATTAATTGTGGCCCATGAACTCAGTCTTGAGGCAAGCACAGATGAGAAAATCTTGCATATGGTGTTCAAAAGCGAGATCGGGCGCCAGTTGGTTATGTCGAGGGGGTCACCCTTCTTGAAGATCACGAGCCTAAAGTTCTTCCAGGATTGAGGCACCGATGCGGACTGCTGAACATGGTTAAAAACTGCCGTCAGGAGGTGAGCACCCGGGTCGCGATTCTTCAGTATTGAGTAACGAATTCTGTTGTGACCATTTTTCGGAATCTGAGAGGTGGGATAGCTTGTCCCATACCTCCGAAGCCACGAAAGGGGCTACTAAAAAGTCGTCAGCAACTGGCTCGGGGTAAGTAGGGAATGGAAAGTCGTCGGGGATAGCTTTTCTGAAGATGTTAGCAAAGTGACGAACAATGTCGTCACGGGGGATCTCACAGAAAGGGCTAGAGCCCCCTAGAATCGGACCAACGGTTTTCTTGGGATTAAGCCTATAAAAGCGCAAAATACGTGAGGCTTCCACCGGGTCGTAACGTAAGCGATCAGTGTTATTCCTAGGTTCGGGACGAGAAGTGTCAGTCCTGCGAGGGAGAGCGGAAGGGCGTCCGGTACGATGAGGGCGACTTGAGGACGGACCCGCTGATCGTTGCTTCAGGAAGCAATTGGTCAGATCGTCCACCAAAGCATCCAATGATTCCACGGATGAGTCGTTGAATCTTACGTTCCATTCTTTCTGAAACTTGTTTAACTTCGGCTCGGGAGAACCAGAGATCACGAAGGTTGTGTCTCCCTTGAAAACTGGGGTTCGTCCTCATTCAAAGCAGGATCAAAGGTAGAGGCCGTTAGAACCGCCGAAATAGGCCTGACCGAGGGAGGCTGAATTTCGGCAGCCGGCGAAACGGACGAAAGAGAAGAGAGAACGGCCCGTTTTTCTCTAGGTTCTACCCCATATCTGTGAACACTGACTAGGTGAGAATTCAGACCCTTCTGGGTCCTGAACAAATCTTCACAATAGTGGCACCTGATGGTGGTGGGGACGGATTCACCGGAAACACCAGAGGCTAACGGATGCAAAACCGGAGGTAAGGGAGTCAACTGGGCATCCGAGAGAGGGAGATTCCGGACTGGCAAAGGAGTGGAATCCTGGGGAAAATGGCTTCACCTGTGGAGCAATGACAGTCATCGGATCATTCTGTGAGGCAGAGATTTCCGATAAGCAACAGGAGTGGGTGATTGGTGCAACTTCTGGCTTTGGGCCAGGCCTCTGTTGATAAAACGAATGCACAGGAAAAGAAGAGAGCGTACTTTCTGTATGGACGAAGCGGCGGGGTAAACGATCAGCAACCTCGAAACGACAGGTGGAGTGTAACATAGAGTTGAGTCATTCAGGTTAAAGGCACCTTAAGCCAGAGGATTACTAGGCAATAGGTTAAAATCTGGTGCAGAGATACCGGATAAAACTGGAGTAGAGTCCCTCGGTGCATTCAGAGTAGGAAGCTCGTCGTCCCTAAAAACCCTTAAACGAGGAGAACAAGACGAGGTACTGCGTGCAGCGATGGAAGAAGGGCCGGGAGTGAGAGAAAGAGAACGAACACCAGCGCCCAGACTGAGGGGCTTTGACACATTGAAAAAATTCATGGCCGAAGTAATAGTGGCCAAGAATTCATCTGGTCTGGAGAAGAGGGCTTGCCGATTAACTGGAAATAATTCTCTCTATTGCGAATCGAGGTAGATGCCATGAGAGGCGCAGGCGGATCCGTTTCAGATGCAAGGCGATGCTTCTTCGTTGCAGGGTTGATCCTCGGTAGAGAGACAGAAGCGTCGGAGATGGGGGCATTAGGTCCAGGGCAACGGTGTGATTTTACTTGTTTCAGCGTTCCCCTGAACATGCAGACAGAGCAAAAGTATACCACATCTTTTGAGGGATCGACTTTATGGAAATTTCTCAAGTGGCGAACATAACTACAGTTGGAGCTGAAAACTCCTTGCCGACGAAGAGATTCGGGAGCATCAGGGTTAAAACATACCTTGCAGGTGAACGGATCGTGAAAGGGCACCGGTATCTCGCTCAGCAGTCGTTGATCAGTCTGCCTCATAATGTGTAGTGGTATATTAAAATATATGATACACACACACACACAATAAAATACACACCACTAATGAGTGATGGTCTTAGCAAAAAAAGTGAGATATCCCACAAAAAAGTGGTATTTAAGATAAAATCCGCCGGATACGGAGGAAGTTAAAAGAAAGAACAATTACAAAATATGCGAAAGTCCAACAATAAGAGCAGAGAAATAAGACAAAAGGATGAATATACAAAAGTAGTGCACTTACAAATTGGTGAAGTAGAATCACTACCCCTGGCCACACTGCTGGCGCTGAAAAGCTTGGTAAATTCTGGCGCAATGAGAACTTAAGGTAGTGCAGGATCAGGAGAGCTCTTGGAGATCTTCACGTAGTGCTGTATCTGGAGGACACTTGATCTTTAGGTAGCGGTACAACAGGCGGAATCTTCGTAAACTTGAGGTAGAGCTATATCACAGCAAGTAGTTTGGGTGACAAGAACAGTCTTTGTCTCGTAATAGTCACCAAATCGAGCGGAATAACCATGCAGGGTCATCCAAAACGAATAGTGAGAGTTACGATTTTACTAACGTCGCACAAGAACAAAGGTTCAATCCAACAAAGGAGAGAACGTACAGCTCTGTAACTTATAATCAAACAGTGGCATTGAAGGCACACAAAGCACCACTAGGTGGGAAAGACGGTTTCCCTCTATGGAGGCGAAAGCTCAAATAACAGATAAACACAATGACAACAGGGAAAATAAAACAACAAGCATGGACAAACACTATTCACATGACAGAAAAACAAAGAAAGAAACGGTGGGTAGTATATACATGTCCGTTGTGGCTTAGACCTCCTCAACGGTGGAGGACGTAGTCAGCGATGTGTTTACAAGGCCACACGGGCCAGTGGGTTCGTTATTGGTCGCTTCTTCAGTGTTCACAAGAGTCGAAGCAGAGATGTGTGGTGCCACAAGAGCGTCCACAGAGGCGTTAGCTGAGGAAGGTGAAGAGGATTGATGGTTGTGCCTTCCTGCAGAGTCGTTGTTGGTGGAGGTGGCTACATTGTGATGGATATTCATGGCAACTTCGGGCGTGGAGACAACACAATCGCCAGCTGCAGCAGAGGCGGAGTTGGAAGGCTGAGAACTGTTTTGCGTGTCAGACTGTTCGGTATTTGCAGACCCACGCTTTTGTGTACCTGGAGAGTTGGGGTAACTCACACTGCACCGGGGGGAGCACTGTTGTGCTCCAGTGAGATGCTGTATATAAATGTCACGACTCCACCGAATGCAGTTAGAGATACAGAGTTTTCGAAGTACCCCGAGGTAGCGGTTTGTAGCCACTTTTCGCAGAAGGCATCATTCCCTGGGTTCCAACCCCTCAGGGGGCTCACCTTCTTTAGGTGAGTGCGGGTTTCACGCTCCCTAGGTACCCTAGTGATCTTTTCCTTTTCCCTAGGGGTTTACTGTCTTTGGTAAACACGGGCTTCACGAACCCGGGAAATCCTAGTGATCTTTCTCTATTTTCGGCCCTCTTTCTTGCCATTCAAATTTCCCTTTTCTTCTTTTCCCGTCCAAACCACAGACCTATATTAAACAATGAACTTTGTTTTTTTCTAGTTAAAAAAATTGATATTTCTTACCACCGTATTATGGTTTACATTTTATATTACGTTTTTTGAATTTGATTTTCTTAAATTTCTTTCAGTATTTTGATTTTGTTTATCTTTTTTCTGCCACGAAATCCTGTGCCAGACCAGGATTGAGTGGAATGAAGTTGTGTCTGATGGGTTTTTACTATTGGTATGTTGACACATCGGACTGCTCCCTGGGAAAACTGGCACTTGGAGCGGGGTTTTGAGCTTTTGAGGACCTTTCGACTAGTGAGGTGGGGTCTTGGAGGAAGCGGCCATGTAGAGGGTACCGGAGAAAAGCAGAGATTTGCGTCTCAGGCCGCCAGATAGTACAGGAGCCCGAGACAGCCTAATCAGCATGTCCTGGCTGCTCTATCAGCTGGTGTATAATCTCGCCTGTCTTGTAGTTCCAGGTGGTGCCTGGATGGGTCCTGCATTGCAGAGCGAGGGGGCTCTCCTGAGGCCACTACTGGTTGCTGAATCTAGGGCTAGCCCTGCCAAATTGGTCCTTTGAAAATCACAAGGAATTCTCCTCCTTCCCACCAAAAAATCAAAATAGACAAAAATAAAAACGCATCTATTAAAACCCCAACCCACCCTACCCAACTCATGATGCTCGGCCCATGGATTCTTTAAATTCATGCCCGGTTACAGAACTCGCATTACCCAACCTACACATTGACAACGTTACTAAATGTTCACGCTTTTTAATTTTATTTTTACCAAACAGTAAAATGGCATGAAAATGTCCTTTTGTTGTCCGTAAAGCTATAATAGGAATATGTGGAGAACCGAAATCTATTAAAAAAACTACGATCTGGTGACTTACTAATCGAGACTACATCTGCGTTACAAAGTAAATCGCTTTTGTTGGCTAAAATCTTTTTAGATTTTCCATTAACCGTAACTTCTCACACACAGGTCTTTGAATTCATGTCGAGGTGTCATCTCCGAACCAGATCATTTGTCTTCCTATGAAACAGAAATTTTGGAAGGACTCTTTGACCAGGGTGTTACCCAGGTCAGAAAAATTACAATAAAAAAAGATTCATCGCTTTTCTCCACTAAACATTTCATTCTAACCTTCAATAGCCCTATATTACCATCAGCTATTAAAGCTGGGTACTTAAATTGCAAAGTATGTCCATATATACCGAATCCTCTGCGCTGCTTTAAGTGCCAGAGATTCGGTCACTCACAAACTTCCTGCCGCGGTCTACTTACTTGCTCTAGATGTGCATCTGTTGGACATGCTTCCACAGATTGCAGTCTAGAGCCTAAATGTATTAATCGCTTACAACCTCATTCATCAGACTCCAAAATATGCCCTAAATGGAAAATAGAGAAACAAATACAGGAAATAAAAACAACTAAAAATATTTCTTACCCAGAAGCACGTAAATTAATAGTTCCACAGTTATCTCAAACATACGCTCAAGCTGCCAAATCCTCTACTTTAAATAATTCTACCCAAACAGATGAAAATATAACTAAAATAAACTGTCCACCTTTGAAATTACTTGCACCACTATCATCCAAACAAAGCACACATATTCCTACTGCTGTTACCACATCATCCTCAGCCCAAACGCAACTCTTACCCTCCATCTCTTCAAAAACATCTACAACATCGGATCCTCAGCCACCAACTCCCATGTCTGAGACAAAAGGGAAAATTAAAGAACAACCATCTCTAGTACAACGTCCCCGAAAAGATAGAAAAAAAAACACACTTAATGAGTTAACAACCTACAACAAATTTAAAGAAAAATCCTGCAAAAACACATCTGTAAAAATTGCGAGGAAACAAGATTCCCCCAATGAATCAACTCCCGTCTCCAAAAGATCTCGGAGACGGAAAACTTCTAAAACTTCGGATGCTATGGACACAGACACTGATCCTTCTGACACGGATTACTTCACAGGTCTGGCATCCGAAGAAGATGAGCCTTTTAGAGGCGGATTTTAAACAAGTGGCAGATAATCCATTGAAAGGGTCCATTCCGCCAATATCGCCCAAAAAATAACTTCCCTGGTTTCTTGGAACGGTCGTGCCTATAGATCGTATACAGATGACGTAAAAGACATCATAAATCAGTATCATCCAGTGTGCGTAGCACTTCAAGAGACATTCTTGAAGTCTTGTCACACAACAAAGATACGTCGGTATGGTTGTGTGCGGAAAGACACGGAGGGATCCTCTGTGTCTGGAGGCGTATGTATTTTACATCCCTTAATGTTCTTTCTAGTGCTCTCCCACTCCGTACCTCGTTGCAGGTTGTAGCCGTGAGAATCCACTCCACGAGCCTAATCCCAGTCTGCTGTCTTTAATTGCCACCAAATACTGTTATCCACCAACATGACTTTAACAACCTGGTTGATCAATTAGCAGCACCATTTATCATACTTGGTGACTTTAATGGAGATAGCACTCTGTGGGGTAGTGTGAAGATAAACCATCGTAGCAAACAGATCAAACAGGTACTTTCTGATCACTGTCTCTGCCTTCTCAATCACAAGGAACCAACGTACTTTCACAAACACACACAATCCTTTCACACATTAGATTTGGCCATCGGCTCACCGTTACTCCCCCTCAGGGGGCTCACCTTCTTCAGGGGAGTACGGGTTTCACGCTCCCGAGGTGCCCTAGTGATCTTTTCCTTCTCCCTAGGGGTTTACTGTCTTTGGTAAACACGGGCTTCACGAACCCGGGGAACCCTAGTGAACCTTCTCTATTTTCGGCCCTTTTTCTTGCCATCCAAATTTCCCTTTTCTTCTTTTCCGGTCAAAACCACAGACCCATTTTACTAAATGAACATTGTTCAAATTTAGTTTTTTCCTCTGAAAAAACTTCCTATTTTTTATTAACATATTTTGATTTACATCTTGTGTTCCGTTCATTTAGTTTGTTTTTCGTATATTTCTTTAAATCTTTTGATTTGTGTTGCTTTATTTGTTTTTGACTAACACCGTTGGTTTTCCGACCCGCATGTTTGCCGTGTGCGGCGTCCCGTAAGGAGGAAAATGGTGTCCTGGGATTACCTTTGGCCCACGCTTCGCTGTAGACGGGAGGCAGGAGTGAGCCCGCTCCTGTCAATCGGCTGGTGGTACCTCTCTTCGGAGTCTCCGAAGAGACACTGCTGTACGGTTAGTGCTGCAGATAAGGGGTGTCGGGCTTATACCCGTTGGATCCTCGCCCTGATGCTGTAGCATTATATTCTGGGTGTACTCTAGAAAAGCGCCGTGCCTGGTTTTTTGCCAGATGACCGGCACACTGCCTCCCTTGTTGGACTCCGTGGTGGGTGGAGGCACGCCAGGACGAAGTTTTTTACGCGTATTTATGGATCCCAATATCCTGTGCCCCAGTAAAGGCCTCGTATTACCCACACTCACCGTAGATCAAATTGCTGCTCATTCGAGATTTTTACTGATTTCCCTGCCGAATAAAGAGATGTCAAATAAATCGCCTTTCGCAATTCACAAAGCTATATTAGGTATAGGTGGTGAACCGAAATCTATCAAAAGATTAAGGTCCGGGGATCTGCTTATTGAAACCATATCTGATTTGCAAATGAAGTCGTTTCTTCTCGCCAAAACTTTTCTAAATTCACCGGTAAATGCAAGTCCTCATAAAACTCTAAACTCATGCAGAGGTGTCATTTCTGAACCTGACTTGCTGAGCACTCTTGAATCGGAAATACTTGAAGGGTTTTCTGATCAGGGTGTGCCCCTCAGGGGTCACCTCCTTTAGGTGAGTGCGGGTTTCACGCTCCCGAGGTACCCTAGTGATCTTTCTCTTTTCCTAGGGGTTTACTGTCTTTGGTAAACACGGGCTTCACGAACCCGGGGAACCCTAGTGATCCTTCTCTATTTTCGGCCCTCTTTCTTGCCATTCCTATTTCCCTTTTCTTCATTTCACGTCGAGACCACAGACAATAATTTCAAAATACATATGTGTATAATTAATTGATTTGTTTTAATTAGATTTCTCAAAAATAACATTTTTGTATTCATTTTGCATTGCGTTAACATAGTTCAATCTTTTCGTAATTTTTTTCCGATTTATTTTGGTATTTGTATTACTTCGATTTCTTTAAATGTTTTTATTATTTATATTTTTTTTTTGACTAACAACGTTGGTTTTCCGACCCGCATATTTGCCGTGTGCGGCGTCCCGTAAGGAGGAAAATGGTGTTCTGGGGATACCTCTGCGTTCCCTTTGGCCCACGCTTCGCTGTAGACGGGTGGCAGGAGTGAGCCCGCTCCTGTCAATCGGCTGGTGGTACCTCTCTTCGGTGTCCCCGAAGAGACACTGCTGTAGGGTTAGTGCTGCAGATAAGGGGAGGTGGGTTTACCCGTTGGATCCTCGCCCTGATTCTGTAGTACTATATTCTGAGTGTACTTCAGGTAAGCGCCGTGCCTGGTATTTGCCAGATGACCGGCACACTGCCTCCCTTGTTGGACTCCGTGGTGGGTGGAGGCACTCCAGGATGAAGAATATCTCACTTCATGGATCCTGAAATTTTGTGCCCGTAAAGGCCTTGTTTTACCCAACATCAGCATAGATACCATTGCCACTAACTCACGATTTTTAATATTGTCGCTACCAAATCATGAAATGTCCCAGAAGTCTCCATTTGCTATTCAAAAAGCTCTGAAGGGAATAGGTGGAGATCCGAAATCAGTTAAGAAGTTACGATCCGGAGACTTACTAATAGAAACTGTATCCGCTCTACAAACGAAATCATTCTTATCCGCCAAAGTATTTTTAGACTGTCCATTAATAGTAACTCCTCACAGATCCCTGAATTCCTGTAGAGGTGTCATATCTGAACCAGACCTTTTGTGCGCCTCCGAAGCAGAAATCTTGGAAGGACTTTCTGACCAGGGGTTACTCAAGTCAGACGTATTAAAATAAAAAAAAAGACTCGTCACTTTCCCCAACGAAGCATTTAATATTAACTTTCAATAGCCCAAAACTACCGTCTACAATAAAAGCTGGCTATCTTAATTGTAAAATACGCCCTTTACATTCCGAATCCTCTGCGCTGCTTTAAGTGCCAGAGATTCGGTCATTCTCAAACATCCTGCCGCGGTCAACTAACATGCTCTAGGTGTGCAGCTGTAGGGCATTTTTCTACAGATTGTACCCTAGAACCCAAATGTATCAACTGTTTACAGGCTCATTCCGCAGATTCAAAACTTTGCCCGAAATGGAAAGCTGAAAACAAATACAAGAAATTAAAACTATTAAAAATATAACTTACATAGAAGCTCGAAAGTTAATAGCGCCGCCACCTTTAACACTGACCTACCCCAGGCCGCTAAATCATCAATAACATCCGCTTCTACACAGACTGATGAAAATATCACAAAGATAAAGTGTCCACTTTTGGGAGTTGCTTCAACCAGCGTCATCCAACTCTAAACAAAATAAAACTACATCTATACCTACAGTTTCTACATCTTCCACTCAAGCACACCTATTACGTTCGACTTCTACAATATCAAAGTCCCAGCCACATATTCCTAAAATTCCTGTATCTAATGACCTACCTTCCGTCACCATTCCTTCCACATCTGCAATATTACCAACAATACAAAAAGAGGCTTTGTTACCAATACCCATTCTTTCTTCTACTACTACTTCTTTCACTGGCAATAGCTTAAATACTTCATCTTCATCTTTAAAAACCGATACACGTTTATTTCCTACAATTTCCAATAAATTTGCAGCACTATCAACTGAAATTCGGCCCTCAGTTTCCCTATCAGAATCAGAAGCTACTGCATCCAATAATGAACCATCTAACACTTCCAAAATTTCAAAGCGATTAAAACGAAACTCAAAAAATAGAAAAAGGCGTGCAAAAGAACAAAAGGCAGAAATTGAAGTTAAAATGACCCTCACACACCTAAGAAAAGCTACATTCATTATGACTCCGAAGAGGAGGATATGATTATATACAATGTAGATGAAAAACTAATGGATGATCATGTACGGTCTGGTTACTCACATTTCCTGACACCTACTGAAATCGCAGAAATTAAAATTTACACTCTGGATTTCAATCGCGTTTTAGACCTAGATATGATGGTTAATATTTTAAACTATTTTCTATGTTTTTTATTTCACACTTTTGCCATTTTAATTAAATATCACATTTGTTCATGAATTTTTAATTTTTAATGAATTTTTTATGCTTAAATTTTTAAGTGTTTTTTTTAAAAAAATTATGGAAAAATTACAACAAATGTTTGGCGCAGTATAGCCAATTTTGGCTCTTGCGCCATAAAAACCCAAATTCACTCACTCACCACTCACTCACTCACTCACTGATCAGGGTGTGATTCAAGTCAGGCGAATAACAATAAAAAAGATTCGAATATCATTCCGACAAAACATTTAATTCTTACTTTCAATAGCCCGAAACTACCTACCACTGTCAAAGCTGGATATCTAAACTGTAAAATTCGTGCATACTTTCCGAATCCTCTGCGCTGCTTCAAGTGTCAGAGGTTTGGATACTCACAAATAGCCTGTCGTGGGCAATTGACGTGCTCAAGATGTGCATCTGTTGGACATTCTTCCGCAGATTGCAGTCTTGAGCAGAAATGCGTCAATTGTTCATAGCCTCACTCTTCTGACTCAAAACAGTGTCCTAAATGGAAAGCTGAAAAAGAAATTCAAGCCATTAAAACCAATAGAAATATTTCATACCTTGAAGCCCGAAAATTAATAGCACCGCAGTTATCCGAAACTTACGCCCAAGTTGCCAAACCTTCAACTGTTACCAGTACAACCCAAACGGACGAAAATCTTACACAAATTAAATGCCCGCCTTTGCAATTACTTCAACCTTTACTATCCGTTCCGCAGCCAGATAAGTCTAATTCAGTTTTCACATTGTCGTCTGCCACTCAGGCAGACCTCTTACTTTCCACATCTTCTATAGCAGCTACAATATCAGAGCCTCCACACCTTATACCTGTGTCTGATACTCTACTTTCCACCACCAGTACTATGTTCACACCTATCGAACCATCTTCATCAATCATATCCGCTTCTACATCCAACTCCAGTATTCAACCCCCTTCTGCATTTTCAACACAGAATTTTTAAAAAAGTCAAAATTTCGGGATAGAAAAAAGTGCTTAAATCAATAATTTATATAAAAATGGCTCAACACAGACCTAGAAAGCTGGTTCCAGTGGAATATTCTACTGATGAAGAGGATATGATTGTATACGACGTGGAATAAAATGAAATTGTATCGAACCCTGATTATGTAAGAAAAGATGGGAAGACATTTTTCAGGGGATCATAGCTTTTAACACCAACCAGAAGCAGAAGAAAAAATTAAAACGTGGTTATCAGATTTCATGGGGACTTCCCCCGCTTATCTCTGTATTCTTAATTTGAAGATTATTTTTATATACATAAAATGTGAGATTTTACCTTTTTTAAATTGAACTTTTATCAAACCTTTTGGTAATTTTATACTTTTAATGTTTTTACGAATGTCTGGCGCAGTTTAGCCAAAAATGGCTCTTGCGCCAATAACCCCAACATTCACTCACTCACCGTTACTCTTACCAAATTTAAATGTATCTGTTGAAAAGGACCTATATAATAGCGACCACTTCCCTGTTATCCTTTCTAACGATTATGATACAGGTGGAAAAACCTTTCCACCTACGTATTCTTATAGTCATGCAGACTGGGCCCTTTTCACACAGTTGGCTGTGATACCTGATGCAATGGTCAAGACAGAAAGTGTTGATACTTCTGTACAAGAAGTCACCAATGTTTTGATTGCTGCTGCTGATTTATGAATACCATAGTGTTCAAGTCATTCATTCCAACATTGCAAACCTTGGTGGAATGCTGATTGTCAGACGGCGTATAAGAACCAGCGGAAGTTATGGGGAATCTTTCGTAGATATCCCACCACGCAGAATCTCTTGGCGTTCAAAAAGGCAAAAGCAAATGCTCGCAGAGTAAGGCGTCAGAGTCAGAGGCAATTTTGGATTCGATATGTGTCCTCACTCACTTCGTCAACGTCCAGTAAACAATTATGGAAAAAGGTTAAGGTAGCAAACAGGATAAATCGGGAATTTTCCTTCCCTGTTTTACGAACCTCGAACTCTGTCTTTTCTTCCCCAGTCGGAAAAAGCTAATATTCTGGGTGA
>BMAU01003000.1:297500-319552 GCA_019973935.1 Trichonephila clavipes | reverse complement strand
GCTAATGTAAAGAGTGAAATACTAAATTAAAAATTCATGGTGGCGCCAGCTATTTTTTTTTTTACCTAACAAATATATAAAAATAATATTCATATTTATAAAACATGTTCATTTATTAATTTTAAAATTTATAGATTTAATTACGGAACAAAGTTATTATTAATCTTACATAAATATAGAAGAATGTTTGTAAGTATATTAAAGATGGTGGCAAGAGCAATGACATACTTTTTATATAAAATTATTTTAATGGGATATTTGGGTTGCCATATCATCTTCAATTTTTTCATAATCGAACATATACGACGAATTAACCACTCTTAAACAGTTATCTAAATGTGCATCCGTAAGCTGTGATCGATATTTAGATTTTAAATATGTCATATTTAAAAAAAAGGCTTCACAATTATAGGTAGTTCCACAGTATGAAAATATTTTTAGAGCGCATTTTCTCAAAATAGGAAAACTGTCCTCAGTAACTAACTTCCAAATTGATTTATCAACATAATGTGATTTTAAAACAATATCATTTTGCAAATTAATTATTTCCATTTCTATATAAGTCCTGCATGTTAGTAACATCGAAATAATTTGAAATTTTGTATTGATTGATTGAATATTAACGTCGCACTGTTCAGCTACACGAGGGCTTTTGGCGACGGACCACGTAATTTTGAACCATGGTCAAGTGACGTGGACGACACCTGAGCTGGCAACCCCCTCTCCTAACTACCACACCTCACCAACGGGAGGACGTTTCAGCACTCGACAGATTTAACGTGCATCGCTGCCCTACACGGCGGGTCTTAAGTGGTACTGGGCTCGAACTCGTGACAAGGCAAGCCACGGTCCGATACCTATACCACTCGGCTACCGCGGCCACTTGAAATTTTGGAAGGCAAATCAGGTTCATGAACATTGAATGGATTGACGAAAAATGGAATTACTGATTCTAACGGTAGAAAATCTTGAAATCTCGACGAAAATTCGATTATTAATGTATCAATGGTTTTTATGTACGATGTAGTGTCAAACTCATCAACACTCAAATTTAAATTTTCAATTATTTGTTTGACATTTTGAAAGTGAGACAAGGAATTTTTCAACAAATGCGCTTTTAACAATTCCAACTTACATTTTAAAGAATTAACTGCGCTAATCATATCAGCAATATGGGAATTCTTCCCCTGCAGTTTTAAAATTAATTCATTAAACTTCATCGTCATATCTACCAAAAATCCAAGATCCAACAACCAATTTTTATTTTCCAATTCTTCGTAAACCTCGTTTCTCGAAGCAACAAATTCTTTTACTTGAGGTAAAAGGTTAATGAAGCGTTCAAGAACTTTACCGCGAGTGAGCCACCTCACTTCAGTATGAAGAAGTCTTTAAACTCAGTGTTTTCGTTCTCTAAAAATAATTTGAACAACCTATGTTGTGTCGCTTTAGCTTTAATCAATTAATAATTTTGGTAACAATTGACATAATATGGTTAAAATTAATTGTTTTTGCAAATAACATTTCTTGGTGAATAAGACAATGGTACGCAATAAATTTAGGAAATAAAGGATCTTTTCTACATAAACCAATAAAACCGTTTTCCTTACCAGTCATTGCTCGTGCACCATCCGTAGTAATTGATGATAATTTTTTTAATGGTAACTTATTTTCAATTGCAAACTTTTTGAACAATGAAAATATGTCCTTTTCAAAAATTCTTCTTTTGTAGAGAAGTCATCAAACACCATTTTAACGGATATTGCCAGTTGTGTTGTATCGACTGCATCAATTGATTCATCCAGTTGTATTGAAAAAAATTCACAGGTCACCACATCATTTGCTAATTTTGCTTCCAAATTGCTTGCTATTAATTCGATTCTTCTTGTTGCGGTTCTAGCTGATAAATGTAACATGTTAATAGCTCCCAATATTTCCGTCTTGTTTTTGAAGTCGTCAAAAAGAGAATCAGCCGCTACAAGCATAGCTTCTTGCATTATTTCCGCGTCAATAAAAGGTTTTTTCTTCTTTGCCAGTAAATGTGCAACTTTAATCGATGCTACGGTTGCTGCTTTCGATTGTTGTTTGGGTTTTGTAAAAATACTTTGTTGCTTTGTAATTGACGATTTTAAGGATAGCATTTTCCTTTTACTTAGTTCTGATTTTAATGGATACCCAGAATTAAATTTGCCATGTAAACTCTTAAAATGTCTTTCTTTGTTACTTTTTTTAAGCAACGCAACGCTCTTATTACGTAGTAAACATCGCATTTACCGTTGTATTCGATGAAAAAAAAACTCTTCTTCCCACTCGGCATTGAAATATAATAAGTACGTTTTCTTTTCGATGAGTCCATAATAGGGACGGCATAAACCTGTGACAAACTCTCTGGATCTATGCTCTCTTGTGTACTCACATGATTGCTCACATCATTTCAGTTCAGCGCGTCACCGTTGACATACAGTTGATTCTAGGAATTTTAAAATTTACGTTTTGAATTTCTGGTCTAAATTAACAATAGTTTAAGGGCGCACTAAAATTTATTGAAGGGCGCAGTGGCGCCCGCGGGCGCCGCGTTGCCGACCTCTGCCCAAGAGGATTAGTAGGAGGTAGGCGAATAGACCCGTTACAACTTGTTAAAGTAATAAATGTCTGGATAATAAAAGCCCTGCATTCCGTTAATATTTATATTACCAAGTGATTCGGTAGTAAGTATTTTTGAAGTGACAATTTCGTTTTAGACGCGTTTTGCTGAAGAGCTAATCTAAATTAAGCGTCAGCTTCGGTTGCGTTTCGCTAAATTGATTTTGCTCGACTCCATTCGGCAATCATGTCGAGGACCCTTGCTTACTTTTAAATTGAAAACTTCTTTAGGCGCATGTATTTTTTTAAGTGAAAATTTCCTACAAACTTTTGCCCGTGAAGTTCTATTTTCTTTATTTAAATATTACTGTCGTACAGCCTTCTTCCACTCAACTACAGAGAGAGAACGAAAGAAGAGGAGAGCAAGCAAAAACACTTGGGGAAAAAAGATTATTCTTGCGTAGGAAATGTGAATTTTTTTTTTTGATTCAATAGAAAGAGCACAAAAATGTGCCAAAAGAATTAAAATCCGAAATGTTAATACAGTTAATGGGCGAGAAAGTTGCTAATATTTTGGTTTATATTAGTGACGACAACTAAGAGATTACGAGAAAATAAAAGCATCAATTGTGAAAAAGTAGGAACTCTCTCCTTTTGATTGTTAACAGAATTTTAAGAAAAATAAATGGCTCTCAAGGGATAAGTTTTCCTTGACTTACATGTACACGGCGTTATATGTTATATAAATGGTACTTACATATTAACGCAACGGTATTGGCGACAGTATATGTATGGAAGCCCATCGCTTTCAATTCAGAGCGTACGTCACATGAAAATCCCATCGACGAGTTATTTCAGAGCGTTGGTATTGTCATTTACGAAAAATATGTGAAATTTCCACATTTCTAGAGAGGGCGCTGTCAAGGCAGCCACGGGAGTTATTTGATCCGGGGCTGAAGGGAGAGTAACGAGAACGGTGGTATTGAGAGACGCGCAGGTCATTTACGCACGAGGGCTTAATCGAATTGTAAATATATTATAAATACAATCTTACATAAACTGTGAAATTGAACGTTAATAAATATATTTAAATACCCCTAGAACTTAGACAAACTGACATTTATATATATATATATAAAATATTATAAATATAATCTATAAGTAATTGATAATAAATATTTTTATATATATATTTATATATATATATATATATCAGTAGCGCACACAGGAATTTTCAAGGGGGTTCGGGGTCGAAAGTTCACCATTCTTGTATCATGCTCCTTTTGATTTTGTCGATTTTCGGGAACAAAATACAGTAAAAAACTAATTATTGAATAAATAATTAGCATTAATTAATCATTAACAACAAATACTTAATCGAATTTTTCCTACTATATCCTTAGAATTATAACCAATCGGGAAAAAAATCAAGGGCTTTGGGGGTCGGTCCGGACCCCCAGGACCCCCCCCACTTGTATATATATATATATATATATATATATATATATATATATATATATATATATATATATATATACACTCATGTATAAATATATAAGAAATGTGAGTGTTGTGAAAAGAGTACATCGGAACAATTGGATTCTCTTTTTCAGAATAAATAAGCTTTTATTTCTATCGTGTGATTACAAACACACACACACATTTTTTTTGAAGGAAAAAGATTGTATCCGTATATAGATCATAATACAAAAAAAAAAAACTACTTTCTTTTCTTTTTTTTAGAGGAATCAATAGTGATATATCTGCAGATAAATAAAATCTTTGGGTAAATAACCTATATATTGGTGATAAATAATCTATTTTCACTTCTCTGGAATCAATATATCAGTGCTTATCAACGCATGTGTTTTGTGTATTTCATTACTGAAAATATTGGTTTCCATGCCACAAGGCTCAGATAAAGCCGGTTTCTTTACGACACGCGTTGAGGAATTTCCCCCTTCCCACACACATATCCAATACTTCCGATTCCGAGCTATTACTTCAGCACTTCTCAAACTGTGGGGTGTGTTCCCCTAAGGGGGTGTGTTGCCCTAGAAGGGGGGAGCGAGCATATTGAAAAGTCAAAAACAAAAGATTATTTCCAAAAATTATTAATTTTTTGAAAGTAAAACGAACAAAATACATTCTGTAATACTGAAAAGAAAAGGTTAAAATGATGTAATATACTTATAAAAATGTACTTTATAATTATCTTAACAATACTAATTTAAGAACACGTTTAATAATTACCAGTGACCGCACCGGTTGGTCATATATAAAATTATATGCTAAAATTAACACATAACTGGATTATTTGTATGGCTTATAATGAATTCCTTAACGGCAGATTAAAAGTTACGCGATTCACTTCTCAATGCCACCATTTTGTACGTATGCACGCATATGTGGTGTATTTGGGGGTGGGGGAGAAAGGGAAAATAAAAAAACCCTGTGTGTGTGTGTGAAATAAGTATATCCTTCTCAAACAATGTGAAGGTCATTTATTGCATTCCAAAGTCTTCGGAATAATTTTATGTATAGTAAACCTATTTCGGAAAGACGTATGTATACGTCCGGGGCGATTCACGCACTGGCTGAGCGAGACGTTGATATACGCCGGTGGCGAAAAGGTTAAACTCGTATTATCGAATTCAATACATCGTTATTGTATAGAGGGGGGCACGATGAAAAAGATGATTGAATAGTGGGTCGCGTGTATTGAAAGTTTGAGAAGCACTGCACTACTTTTTTCTACATGAATGAGTTTACTTGTCGGTATGCAAAATGTTTTCCGGCAAACATTCTTTTAAGACTATCAATAGAAGGAATTTATATTATTTTTTTAGTATTTCAGCCTTCTTTTGTGTTTGGATTTATATTTGTTCAGGCTGTTGCCTTAATTCGACCGACAAATTCAGAGGAGTAATAGTATGTCGCATGGGAACGTCAAATCAACATAAAATATGGTATCGCAAACCCCGTTTAGTTCGCGTAATTCGCAGAAATAGTTATAAAGGGTGTGATGTATAGTGGAATGAAAGGGGGCAAAAACAGGTAAAAAATACATTTATTAGACGTAAAGCGTGTTTACAGTACTTACATTGCATCATATCTTGGCGTCCGAAAGGGAACCGGATTTTTTGAACGCCTCCAACAATCATTCGTCCGTCAGTGTCAGTTGTGCTATGGCCCTCGCGGCCGCAACTTTGAACAAATCCTGTGACAACCACGTCGAGCTGTGATGCATTGTTCGTGTTGCAAACATGATTTACGTATGATAAATGTATTTCTTACCTACTACTGCCCCTTTTCATTCCTCTTCATATAACACTGTTGTTGTTGTCTTGTTCTTCCCAAAGGGAAGGAATGAAAGTTGCCAGAGCCTGAGATGGTTTGAACTTCTACATGATAGATGGCGACACCACCTATCTCCACCTCCACAATTTAGGTAAGGAACTGGAGGGGAGGGATATAATCTCCAGTCCCCTGCACCCGTGGCTTCTTCTGCGACCACTCACAAGACTTTCGAACCCACTGATTTAACGAGCACGTAGTCCGTGAGTACTCGGAGGGTATATTGTAGCATCGAGTATCGAACACAGGCCCCCTGTCCGATGCTCTAACCACAAGGCTACACACTGCCCTATAACAGCCTTTGTAACTGCGTTTGCGAATTACTCCAACTAAATGTGATTTGCGATGCCACGTTCTATATTGATTTGCACTTCCATGATGCCTACTATCATCCCTCTGAAGTTGTCGGTCGATTTTGGCAGCCCTTTTCTAAACATAGGAAAATAACTACTCACTCTTTACGAGATCTCCAGAACTATTAGACATACGGGCTTGAAATTTGGCAAGCATGTTTCCTTTCTTAAGTAGAGTTCCGCTAAGAACAGGTTTTGCGGAAATCGACTATTATGAGGAATGGAAGAGGGTTTTGGGGACTTACAAATAAAAAAATTCCGTTTTTGAACTATTAGACTTATAAAATAGAGATCTAGCAAGTATGTTTCTTTTTTTTTTGTTTAGTAGAGATCCGCTAAGAACGCGTTTTGCGGAAATAACCTTCGAGGAGGTTACTGTGGGTAAAAGATAAATATAGTTCTGTTTTAAAAATTCATCCACGGTCCTTCAATGAATCCTCTTGGGAAAAATATTCTTTAAATGTGGTTTGAGTTTAAAACCAAATTCCGCAGAGATAACTTATTTTTATGATAATGTAAATTCTACTTACACTTATTAATCGTGAGTAGATAATCGTTAATCGTTATTAGTGTGTCATTAAGTTATCATTCAAGTTAGAACTGCCATTCAGAGAAGAGGAATAATAGAAAAGCTGATATGAAGAGGACTGTAGCAGTTTAGGAAAAAGCCAACCAGTGATCTTTAAGCGGATCAAGAGATAAGAGTGTATAGTTGATAATCTTATGTTAGATTAGGAAAGTAATTAAAATTGCTCCCACAGTTATTAAATGAATTAATCGTAAGTTGGTCAATAAGAAATTATTTTTCTGACAATGTCTGTTTATTCGGTGTTTCATACTACACAAGTAACCATTGCGGAAAGATGCGGGTTATAAGAATTAAGGTATCCGACTACTTGCGACAACGTTTTTTTTTTTTTTGGAAAAATGGAGATATGAGGATTTTTTGGGGATCTTTAGATTTACTTAGTATATTTTAAGGAAAAATCGCAAAACTGAAAACAGAAATTTTTTTTATTATTATTAAACGAGGGGAAAAAACTGGTGAAAATGTACAAAAAATTACGTAAACGGAACCCGCTCTGTACAGAAACTTTTTGAACAAATTCTCAGTTTTCAATTCTTATGTGTAACCTTGTTATTCATACTTGAAATGACCTTCAGGATAATAGGTATTTTAGTTTTTACAAAAACTAGAGCACTCTGTCTTAGTGACTATATGAAATTGCTTAAAAAAACAGTGAAGGGAATATACCAAGTGTATGCATATCAAATGAGATGATTGCTAACAGATGTCGCCACGCATATATGCAAACAATACGAAACCGTGACACGTGATTTTTTTTATAGTTTGACCTTTGATACGCATATTTAGTTTACATTTGGACGAGTTTCAGCGTGCATTGTAATTTTTTTTACTGTGTGGAAAATGTCGACCTTCAGACCGCGATTTGCGGACAGCATTAATTTTTTGTTACCATCTGAAGAAAAATGCTACCGAATCGCATCAAATGCTTGTAGAAGCACACGGTAGCAATGCTCTGAGCCTTGCGCAGTGCAACAGGTGGTTTGAAAAGTTTGGAAATGGTGATTTCGATGTGAAAAACGGGTGGAGCGTGGCAAGCCAGCAAAAAAATTTGAAGATGCTGAATTGCAAGTATTACTCGATGAAGATGATGGCCAAACGCGCAAGAACATCTTGCAGAACAATGGAATGTTGACCAGAGCACTGTTTCCCGTCGTCTCAAAGCAATGTTTAAGATAATAAAGTTTGGTAGATGGGTACCACACGAGTTAACGGACCGTCAACAGAAAACCGAAAAATCGTATGCGAAATGTTGCTTGCCCGCTACAAACGCAAGTCATATCTCCATCGTATTGTGACTGGCGATGAAAAATGGATTTATTTTGAGAATCCTAAGCGTAATCGATTATATGTTGACCCCGGACAACCGTCCAAATCGACTGCAAGGCCGAATCGCTTCGGCCGCAAGACAATGCTATATATTTTCTGGGATCAGGAGGGACCAATCTCTATTATACATGAGCTTCTCAAACTCGGCGAAACCGTTAATACTGATCGCTACAAGCAACAATTACTTAATTTGAACGATGTTATACGATGCTGGAAAAACGCGAGCTATACAAGAAACGGCATCTCAAAGTGATTTTCCTTGATGACAACGCACCTAGCCACCGTGCTAAACCGACGAAGGGCATCATTAAGGCTCACGGCTGGGAGCCCTTAGCGCATGCGGCTTATTCGCCAGACTTGGCTCCTTCCGATTATCATCTATTTGCATCATCGGGACACGCATTGGCTGACCAGCGCTTCACTTCTTACGAAAACGTCAAATCTTGTGACTGGCTGGCCTCAAAAGACCAATCACTTTTTTGGCTTAGTATTCACAAATTGCCCGAAAGATGGGGGAAATGTGTAGCTAGCGATGAATATTATTTCAAATAAAGAAATATTAACAGTTTTCGCAAATTTATTGTGTTTTTTAAAACAATCGTCTCATTTCATTTGCATACACCTGGTATACCCATAAAGGACAGTAAATTTTTAAATAAACAGTGATTGATAAATTTGAAGGTCAATACACTTCTACTGTTAAGCAAAACATTCACAAAAAATGTCAGCAAATTATTTTCAAAACTTTTTGAGCAATTGCTGTCCCCGTTTGAGTTTTTCGAAAAAAACACACTTCGAGTAAAATGCATTTTAAAGTTTGACATCTTGTGTAAAGTTCTGGCATCTTTTTTTATTAAAACACTTGTAATTTTTGTTCTAGTGAAATGAAAATAAAAGCTTGGTATTTTTATAAATCTATAAAATAAAATCATAAAAAAATTGTCAATTTTTTACTAAAATCATGATTCTTGGGTAGTTAGATACCTTAATACAATCGAAAACCTAATGCTAGGAATTATAGGTAACAAAAACTTAAAGATATTATGTATAGCAATGGCGCACACAAGGAGAGGCAGGGAAGCCGGCCCCCACCCTTGAGTTTTTCCCCCCATTGATTTCTTCCCGTTGGTGTAGTGTGGTAGTTAGGAGAGGAGGGGTGTCAGCTCAGGTGTCATCCACGTCACTTGACCATGGTTCAAAATTACGTGGCCCGTCACCAAAAGCCCTCGTGTAGCTGAACAGTGCGACGTTAATATTCAGTCAATCAATCCCCAGTGATTGTAATCTCGTGCATTATGGCAATTTAATTGTTTGCTTTAATCGAAAGAAAAACACACACAAAAAAAAGATTCTTTTGTATAAAAGTCTTTTAAGATCAGTATTAACTTATGCATTTGAAATCTGGTCCATGTCTCGAACATATGATGTCATGATAAGTATCTACGAAAGGAAGATTTCAAAATTTATTTTCGGAAGAATTCAGTAAAATGGAACATGGTGAAGTAGATCAAATTTAGAGCCCTATCGATCATATAAAGAATCCGGCATTGTTAACTTCATCAAAATACAACGAATTAAATGGACAGGTCACGTTGTCAGGGTGGATGAAAACTGCACCACTAAAAAAGTCTTCAGCGCCCAACCAGTTGGCACATGAAGAAAGGGTAGGCTAAATCTTAGATGGATTGATGGCCTGGAAAAAGAACTTCTAGTTTTTAGAACTAAGAATTGGAGAACACTAGCAAGAAGAAGGCTGGCCAGGAAAATGCTTCTTGAGAAGGCCAAGGTCCACACTGGGCTGTCGAGCCACTGACGAAGGAAGGAAGGAACTGTTTACTATTCATACCTTATTTTATTAATTAATGCTAATTATTTATCCAATGTTTTTTGTACTGTTTTTTCTCGGCAATTGATAAAGCAAAGAGAATATGTCTGGAGGCGTATTTGGATATGATACGAGAATTTTGTGGACTTTCGACCCTCCTCCCATCCTCAGAAAAACTACTGTGCGCCATCTATATATAATCATACAGCATTATAAAATACAAGCCGTTACCCCGGTGTTGGAGGGCAACGGGTTATAGTGAATATGTCTCAAGTTAGCTACTTTGTTGTCTGCCACTTAGAGATTAATGTAGATCCTTTATTATCAGTTAAATGATAACAATTTTTTCCTTTATATGTATTCAATTTATCACCATTTACAAAATCTTTTCACCTCTATTAGTTATCGTGCATTTCTTTTTTATCATATATTTCCTCGCAATTATCTTCGAGTTTATTGTAAACTCAAACCCTCAAGTATTTGCAGGAAAATGTTCGGAATTTTGTTTTTCAGAATTATTCATCCTTCTTGGCTAATTTGGAAACTGATGTTTTTCTCTTTCTGAAACGATCTTTACACGTAGTATATAATGTAATGGAGAATTTCTTTTTTCTTATAGATTATTTCTTGATATATTTAAGGTATATCTAATCAGATATTTGAAATAACTTCCTAATAAACACGTGCGCACCCACATAGATATGCATATAAATGCTGTCGTTGCTTACCCTCGTGAGTCTGACCGAAGTCAGACAAGATCCATTAGAATGTTTTCTTAAAAGATCAAGCAGAAGAAAGGAATCAGTATAGATATATTTTCTAGAACACCTGTGAAAGAAGAGAAAAGTGCATACAACTCATTATGAGCTCAACTTGGTAGTATTTTGTTGTTTGTGACACTTCCCCACAAATGTGCACAGATGGAATCAAGATGACCTCTCTGAAAGCGATTTTAGAGTGTGGACCGTAATCTGACCACTGGCGAGAAGTGAGCAGTGTAGTCTCACGCCAAGATATCGCCCCCATACCAGCCTCTGTCACAGCACGATTGAGGGATAGAGTCAGTCCTGGTATATTACTTTATATCAATGTTGAGTGGAAAATACCCACCACTCCACTAAATTTTTATCCTGAAATGTTTTTAGCTAGTTTTGTTCCAGATAGGTAGAAGTGGACAAAGTAGGAAGATTACAGCCTTTCTTTGCTATTTTGTAAGTCATTTCATTTGCTGTAAAGGTCGACATAAGATGGGGACACTGAAAAGAAACATCCTAATCTGACCACTGGGGTGTAGGGATATAAGTTTCCCACCACTCCACTTTATGTTTTTAGGATGGAAAGTGGACACTGGTTTTGTCGTCAACAAGAAATCAATTGTTAATTGTTAAGGTGTTGAAGCGAGCTACAACTAGCGGAGAGAATCGAATATAGAATCGAACCGATTATATTTCTCCCTCTATATATAACGTCGTGAATTCTTCGGACGTCCCTTTTTTTAGTCCGAAATGATTCAAGAAGGAAAATGATTTAATAGCTACAAAACTATCTGTCACACAAATTCAGTCCTTTCCTTTTTTGATCTTTGAAAAAGTACCAGTTACAAAATTTTTAGTTAATAAGGTCCGGAGGTTTCTACTAGTAAATCGAATCTTTCACATGACGCCAAAGAACCAAAATCATATGTGTTAATATCTAGTGAATGAGGTGTCGAGTGCAATTGTACCAGAGTTACGATTTTAGTATAAGGAGATTTTGACTTTATGTTTTTTTAAGTAGCAGTACACGAGTGCTGTTAACAAATGCCTTCGTAATTTTGAAAACACCCGGCCAAAGACAACACTCTCTCCAAACTACCACACAAACAGTACTTTGAGCCAGGACGAATTTAAAGAGCATCAGCCTTTCTACATGACGATTCTTCAGTAGCACTAGATTTCGATTAAGTAACTCAACAATAAGGGCTACGAGTTCACGAACATGGCCAATCGGCCATCACGGCCACGGTATATCTGTGTGTGTGTACGCTTCATTCCGTTGCTTTTAAACGAAGAATTTTGGCGGTGTATATATGTTAGCGTTTTACATTTTGGATTATTGACAAATATTTTTGCAAGATGTTTTCAAGCAATGTCTTGTGCAATAATGGAAGTCTATCCTGTAAATAAGAAAGATTTAATGCCAAATATTTGAATCTTTCTTAAATAAGCGTGAGGTAAAGGGGGAAAGTTAATAATTTTTCACAGACTCGTGAAAAATTATTAACTTTGATAGCAGAAGTAAAAAGGGCTAAAACAACACAGGAATAAGTATCACGTGACTATTGGTTACTCCAGCATTATGATATCCTTGAATTTCAAGAAGTAAAAAGTTAATTGTGCCAATAACACACAGATGGAAAACATTCTTTTTCTCCCCCTTTCTGTTTGAATAATGTTAGCAATATGAGCAATTAATAAGTTATATCATCTGCTCTTTTTCTAATTATTTATCAATTAACCACCCACAACAGGGATAAAATGTATTTTTCGAGAGGTTTTAGCTATTTATGGTCTATTAATTGAAAAAGTAGCTTTAAAATTGCTTATTTTTCGCTTCGACGGTCTATCATTATTTATTTTATAAAATAACTAGTTATTTCATGGAATAACTAGGTAAAGTATGAAATTTTTCGTCTATTAAATACTTTAACTGACTCGTCTAGTTATTCCATGAAATACCTAGTTATTCTATGAAATAACTGAATTATATACCTTAATGGTAACATATACACACATTCGCGCACGCATGCACGAGTGTATGGGAATAGCTCTCAAGTGAAATCGAACAACATGAGAGGGAGAAATGGCACATCTAAAATCTGCATAAAAAGAAAACTACGCAACATGTTTCTCATTCGGAACTCAATATTTGAACGTTGATTGCTTGTGAGAAAATCGAGTTATGTGTCGTATAAGAAGGCAATACGGTCACCGACACGATTCGGAATTCGATAGCGGCAAGATGTGGTCTATCGAGAGTACAGTTAATCGTTTCGCGATATTACTAATTGCATTGGTCGGAATATAACTATTATCTGGTGATTATGGAATCAATGGGTTCAAAAGGGTTTTGCTCAACGTCATGCAGGATCTCAAAGGCCTCCCACCCCTAAGCACCTGAGAGAACAACATGCTGCCAGTCCGCCTTGAAGGATTGTAGAGACACACTACGGACTCTGAGTCAGGAAGTAGGCTTATTTGAAATGCAAACATTTATAAGACAAAACAAGTCAAAGGGAAATAATAAATCAAACAGCATAAATATTTGAATCTTTTATACATATAATTGATCAAATCACTAATATTTAGTAAAAAAAGTAATATCTTTAATATCCAGTTTGGAAATCTTAAACTAAAATTTCGCTTTTGACAATCGATTCGGTATTTATGGTTATCATTTGTTGGTACAACGCTTCATAGTAAAACGGAACAACTTTTGCCTACTATAAGTGAAGTGTAAAAGTAACACGAAAAATTGCAATCGTGACTTTAACTTTTTTTTTATCTGGTGGTCATCTGTTTTACATATGGAGGATGCTTTTTATAAGTTAAGATTTAGCTAAGTTTTCTTTGCGTGTAATAATTTTTATTAATTAAATTGATTCATTATTTCATTGAGTTCGTCTGAATTTAGTGAGTTCAGATGCAGCTCATCCACTAAATTGGTGACACTGATGGAATAAAGTCGTATTTGCTTAAATTTAGTCGGTTCGTTTTCCTCCCAAAAGTAAAAGAATGTTTCATGTTGTTCAATTTTTTTTAATACTAAAGCGATTTTAGTTTGAACTTTTGAAAACAATATTCCTATTCCCATGTTAACTTTTACAGTTTCACTGTAAAATTTTAATTTGAAAGATATCATTGAATATTCATCCCTTTAATAGCAACCCACACAATCGTACGAGTTGTGAAGAACGAGGTATTCTTTGGTTCTAACCTAGAGGAGTAGAAGGGAAGGAAGACAAACCATATCCAAAAACAATCTATTATTGATCACATAATTAGCAACACAATTAGCAGCACGATTCAAGCAATTTCAAAGAGAAGAGATGTTCTCAAATTAAGCAATATTTCGATTAATAACGAGATGCACAAGCTATAAAACTTTAAATATCGAGCTACTTAATTCTAGATCTAGTCTACTTTGCAATTTATCCGAACACTAATTACGCTGTAGCGACGAATCGTCACTTTAATTCCTTCACTTATCTGATATTTGAAATACAAACTGAATAATGCTTGATCAGTAGCAATCTATCCCATCTCCTCACTTCCTCTCTACCTTAGCTAAAAAACCTAGACTACATATAGCAGACCTAATTTAAATAATAAAGGTTTCTTTTTCAGAGGGTCTGTTGTGAATAAACACGAAATTGATAGATCAAAGATTCTCCCAAGAAGATTAATGAAGGGACGTAGATAGATCCATCCCAGGGTTAGATAATCTTACACGTTTTTACTTCAGAAATATTTGTATGTTAGAAAAGCCCGAATCGAACGATTCAGCGGGTTTGCAGAAAGTGTAAATTATCACTTTTTATCAACAGATATTGGCTGTTCTCCCCATGTGCGTCTGTTCCGAGGTGCCATTGGCCCAGACTTCATTTTTATGGTTGACAATGCACGGCCACATTGGACTCCTGCTGTTGAGGAGCTGCTGGAAAGTGAAGATATCACTCGAATGGATTAGCCAGCGTACTCCCCAGATTTAAATCCTATCGAACATGTGTGGGATGATTTGGGGAGACGTATTGCAGCACGCTTACATCATCCGGAGAACACCCAACAACTCAAACAGATGCTGATTGAAGAATGGGCACTCCTACCGCAAGAAATGTTGCACCAGCTGGTTCTGAGTATGCGGAGACGGTGCGAAGCAACCATTGTAGTGAGGGGAGGGCATATACCCTATTAAGGAACATCTGCTTGTTGTTCTTGCTGTTGGATAGACCATCGTGAGTCACGATACTATGCGTTCAATAAAGCTTGTTTTTGTTTGATTCCATACCGTATGCATTGTATTCCTTTTTCAGTGCCGATGCTTTCGTCATCCTTTACGTACATAATACTCTCCCTCATTTCTGAATTTCATGTCTCTCAGATGATTTTTCGTGAAGTTATGGCAATAAACCAACTTGTTGCTTAAGTTTTGCACACCAGTGTAGAACGGATACACGTCGCCTTTTTATCTGTCGTAGAAAGTTTATTATCGATATATTTCTAATTGCTTGGATGCACATTTTTGTCTTAAAGTTTAAGTAACTTTTAAATAGTAAAAACACTAACTATACTGTATTAGTGTTGCTTGTAGCACTAAGGATTTCGTTACGCGCACAATGACACACTTGGGCGTTACTTGAGTCACTGCAGCTGTAAAGGTAAGTGCTTTCCATGAGAGTTTTCATTTCTGTTTCAATAATTTCAGGAAAGCCAAACTAAAAACGAAAGATATTGCTACATAATTAATACCATATTTTCTTGGAGGTTGTCATGGACGAATCCCTTTTTTCCTTCGCTCGCACTTTTTTGTAATTAATTTTCTCTGTCTTAAATTTGTTGAGGGGTATGGAATTTTCATCCTCTCCACAGATATCTGCTCCATATCTCTTCCTTTGGTAAGGTGTTGTTAGGATTTTTTTAATATTCTTTTTAATAATAAAATTTTCTGATTCATTTTTTTATTTTTCATGGAATACTGTGCTAACTTTTAACCAAAAAATTTTCAGGTGTTTAAAAGAAAAAGAATTCTCACACAAGAAGAAATTTTGCAATTGATGAATGTATCAGATTATGAACTTAGCGATCTCTTGGATGATGATTATGCTGTGAACAAACATATGAACTACAGTTACTGGTAAGAGAATCAAGTTTAGATGAGAGCGTTGAAGAAAAACTTGGAAAAGACAATTTTGTATCACTCTTTGCCATCAAAGTCTCTTGAATCCATTCATTTCATTGTTTTAATTGAAGCAAATTCTTGGTTTCAGTACAAACAAGATGCAATATAAAAAAAATAAATAAATTCCTCCAGAAAATCAAAACGGATCTCTTAAAATTTAAATTCGAGTTAGATCTGAAGCATTAGCAGCATTTCCACCTTTTTGCCAACTATTTTAACTGATGGTTAAGATGACAAGTGTTGCAATTACTCCAGCAAAAATATAGAAATATTATATTCCGCCTGCTAAAAGACCATGCCAGGATAAAAGACGCGGCTTGTATAGCCATTTTCGATATGTTATTGACATTTAAAAGCCTCGCAAATACAGATTTAAAAACTGCGAAAACAATTTGAAAACATGATGTGAGAAATGCATTTTTTATTTATGCTTGTCGAAAAGAAAAAAAAAGCTTTAAAGATTTTCATAGTAAATGAGTAATAAGTCTATAAAAGAACAAATTAAGCATCATGCATTCCTTATTTGGAGCAATTTTAGTTCAATTAAGTTTTTGTTTCTCTCTATCAACTTAGAGCCAGAAAATGTGTAACATTTCACAGGAAAAGCTTAAGTCGCACGATCGTACGTCTACATTTCGGGGGAGAGGGGGGTTAATTTTTAATTATTTTTCCAGTGTTATTGGAGTCAGAGTTCATATTTAACGATAAAAATACTTCGGGTATTAAAGGATAATAACTTCTAGAAAATTAGCGACCATAAACGAATATTTAAAATCGTATTTTAGTATTATTCTCTCGTACTAACACACCTATTTACATTTTGTAAGGTAAGTGTTTCTACAGATATTTTCCTTTAAATTCCACTGACTCATAATACTTCCAAGGTAATAAATATACGTTCTAAAAACCTTAAAACATCATGTTTCAAAACAAGTTTGAGATTAGCCAATAAGAATTCTTGATATTTAAATTTTTTTTATCGCTTTGTGTTTATCTCATTGCTTTCCAGATATGAAAATGAAATTCATAAGAGAGAGAGAGAAATATGATCTCCAAAACAAAATTAGTGAACATATTTTTATGATGTTTATCTCATTATAAAAATATATTAACTAATTAAACTAATATTAACTAATTAAACTAATATAACTAATTAAACTATTATTTTAATATTAACTAATTAAAAATACATTCATGCAAAATAGTTAATATATTTTTATAATTATGCTTATACTTTTATTATTTATGCTTTCCTGATACGAATTTGAAATTCAGAAGAAGAAACATGATCTCCAAAACAAAATTAGTTAATATATTTTTATAATGAAGAGTAGTATAGCTGTAATAAAATTTTTTAAATTAAATAATCTCCGTACCTCACAACTTTACGCTGATAATGCAATCGTTGTACGAAACATAAAAAGAATCTCAGTGCTCTATTTCAAGCCTACAACTGAATCCAAAAACTGTAACACATAAAACTAAAATTTAAAACAAACCAGATACACATATCTGAAAATTACGTGATATATAAATTTTCTGATCTGTTATTATTTTCACAAATACATGGATTGGTATTTTCAAAGAGGACAACTCTAATAAAATAACTCAAATCAAAATATTCCCTTACAAATTGTCACCCACCAATAAATAAAGTGGGATGATTATACGAATACAGATTTGCTTACTGGGAATGACACAAATCATAATATTACATACTGATATAAGAAGACTAATATTTGTTTAAATGTCGTTTTGAGACAAAAGTTTTACATAATTTCCCAGCGTTCTCGTTAATGAAGAAAAAACATTAAAAGCAAAAATAATTCTTTCTTGCTGCTGTAGTAATTGTAGCCCTATGTTAAAAGACTTTCATTTGAAACTTTTGTAGTTAAATTTTGGGTGTAAATATTTTTTTCAGTCATCTTTAAGTCGAAGTTTTTTCCCGATTTCGTATAGAATAAGTATCTTAATTGATTCTTGTGGGTGTAAAAATTGTTGCTGGTTCTTATGCTATGTTTACATAGTTCCACCCAAATTATAGGGTTTATAACATCAAAAACATCTCAATTCCATACAATGGCAATGTATTCTGCTTTTCTTATACCGCAGTGCTTCTCAAAGTTTCAATATTTGCGACCCAATATATTCAATCATAATTTTCATCGCGCCCCCTCATACAATAACAATGTATTGAATTCAATAATACAATACTTTGATGCCAAAACTACGATACGACTTTAACCTCCAAAGTGCCACCGGCCTGTATAAACGTCTCGCTCAGCCAAAAAGCATTAATTTCCCCTAACGTTAATATTCGTCTTTCCGAAGTGCGGTCTTTTCTGTGCACACAGTTATTCATAAAATTTTTCCCGAAGGTTTTGGAATGCAATAAAAGGACCTTGGCGATGTTTGCGAAGTATTTACTTATTTCAGATTTTATTTCCTTCTGTGTTCCTACCAACACAATATATCTTATACGTGCACCTACTTGGAAAAAGATTGGCTTTGGGAAGATAATAGCGATAACTTTATTTGACAGTTAAGGGATTTATTATAAACCATACAAATTATCACGATAAGTGTTACTTTTTGGACATAATTTTATGTACAATAATCCCATGGGGTGTGGTGTTACTGATAATTACCAAACTTGTTCTTAACTTAGAATTGTTAAATTAATCCACTCATGGACAAAAAAAAAGCGCACCAAGGAGTCGTTTAAATGAAACGAAATTTTACATAAGTAATTTCTACTTTGATATAAGTAAATTATTAGAAAATAAAAGAAAAAGGATCATTTATTTCTCAGGGGAAAAGGCAAAAGAACGGAGGATTTGATACCCCGTTGAACCCCTTCTAGCGCGAATGCACGATGCGATACGATCAGACATTGAGGCATACAAACTCTGTATGATATCTTGAAACATTTCGTTCCATATTTGCTGTAACCTTGTTTCCTTGTTCGTTCAAACTCGTGGGATGCCCAACTCACCGCCCCAAATGATCCCAGATATCCTCGATTGGGGACAAATCTGCGGAGCGAGCAGGCCAACGAAGGGTAGTAACAGTGCTGAGACAATCTTGTAACACCCTTTTCGTGTGAGACCGAGCATTGTCTTGTTGAAAAATGGCTCCTGGGAGCCGTTGCATAAGTAGCAACACATGTGGTTGCAGAATGTCATGGACATACCGCTGGGCTGTCGTGTGGTGTCACAGATCAATACTAGGGGTGACCGTGTATTGTAGGCAATGGTACCCCATACCATCACAACAGCTGTGAGAGCGATGTGTCTCTGTAAAGCAAAGACAGGATTGAGGCGTTTACCTCGGGGTCTCCACACACGAGCACGATTGTCATCACTGCTGAAAATGAATCTGGATTCGTTGCTAAAGACGACCTGATTCCATTCCGCTGCAGTCCAGTTTCCTCATGTGCTGCACTACTCCAAATGGAGGCGTCGATGGGTGGGCGTCAAGGGCAACACACGTAATGGGCGCCACGATCCCAAATATCCTTCAGCCAGGCGCCTTCGTATGGAACGATAAGACACTGAGGCCCCTAGTGAAGGTGTTACCTGTGCTTGCAAGACGGCTGATGAAGCAGTTGACTGTACGCGTGCATTTCTTACGATGTGGTGGTCTTCTCGACGACTGGTCTGTCGAGGGCGTCCTGGGCCTGGTCTTCGAATAAATGATATTTCTTGGATCTACTGGTCCCAACACCTCCTCACAACACAATCAGAGTGGCGAACTATTCGTCTAGCTGTCCACCCAGCTTCCATCATGCCGATGATTCTCCCTCTCTCAAACTGCGACAGCTGCTCATATTGTCTTCGAAAACGGTGCAATGGCATGTCTACCTCAGTTCTTTGTAAGCTGTTCAGCACACTCAAACGAGCTTTGGTTACCTGTTATATATTCCACGGAGAGAACAACGTTAAACGCTCTCTACCGGCTATACGTAATGCGCAATCACGCTGCATTTCTAATCATTTGCATATCTTCTCGACATGTATCTTCATGCCAAGTTTCGTTATGATCCCGCAATTATTTCTTGGTGCGCTAATTTTTTTGTCCATGAGTGCTCATTGAATAGCACTGATACATTTATAAGTGTAATATATCAGTGTAAATGCGGATTTTTTTTACTAGGTCAGAATGTATTTTGTTTGCTTACTTTCAGTAAATTAATTTTTTTTAAATAATCTTCTGTTTTCGACTTTTCAATATGCTCGCCCCCCCCACGTAGCGTTGTCACACCCCCAAGGAGGACATGCCTCACCGTTTGAGAAACGCTGTTATACCGTTAAAATATTCTTGGATTCCATTTTTAGAATAACTTTATATTATTAGATTCATAATTAATTCCTTGACATATTATTTTAGGATAGATAGGAGGAATATTTTAGGATATTTTCATGTAAAAATGGTGGAATAATTCACAAAAAAATTACCTTTTTATATTACTTTAAAGTTATATAAATATATCTAACGTTGTTTTCCTTTAAAATTAAAAATAAAGCGGGTTTTTTAAAATATTATTAAAATATTAAGAGAAGCTTAAAGAGGTTTTAAATGTTGCATGAAGTTTATTTAAGGAAGAATTCTTGAATTAAAAGGTTGTATATTTAAAAAGAACATTCTTGCATTTAAGGATTTAAAAACAAATAAGTAAAAGTATACTTGAAAAACGTTTCATGTATAAACGTATTTAGTAGAAATAGTTGGCGAATAAATTTTAAAGATGTGTTCAAAGAAAATATGCGCGTTTACAAATATTTCTGTAATTATAATTTAATTAAGTTGTGGGAATCCTGCTGGACTCCACCCTGGACACCAAGATTGAATTGAGGCAAAGAACGACCAGACGACATTTTTACAATAATAAATTATATTTATTCACTTGAATGAATTATCAACCATCTAATTACAAAGATTTATCAAGATGTCTACGTTAATGGGATTGACCCTAACTATTAAATTAAATCGAGAGAGAGAGAGAGAAATATGATACTTATCAAATATTAAACTCAATATCGAACGGGACTATCGGAATAAGAGGACCGAGAGATGCACGTAATTTGAATTACTAACATTCATTAACTTCCCCCATTAACTTTATTATATATTTATTCTTATGATCCGATAATCTGAATTTAAATATCACCTGCCTTTTACTTCCTTACTTTCTAGGTGGATCAAACTTTCCAATTGTAGATCGCTGCAAAATAATCAGCGAGATGCTAATCGCACAATCAACTTGAATCTTCTTAGAACTCCGTCAACCTGTCTCTTGGCATATAACCTCTTCTGATAACTTACAACACTCTCCTTAAATACTTTGGCTAATTTGCATATCCCGGTTTCTTCTTTTAGACTTGGTTGGAAATATAAGCGAATTTATAATCCCCAAAGACGCCCAAGAGTATTAGTGATAAAGTGCCGTACAGATCCGTCACAAACATATATATAAAAAAAATTAAGTCAATTTCTACTTAGGTTATGATGTTCTTCTCTCAGAAGAACATCTCTCGAAGTATCAGCGTGAGTTAGAGGCGTAGGATTAACGAAAGAACTAGAATCAAACATTATCTTAATATGACTTTATTAAGATATTCAACTTAAACCTTTAACAAATTAAATTATAATAATTAATATGAGAGAATCTACGATGGCAAAATACGCAACACACACACACACTATATATATATATATATATATATATATATATATATATATATATATATATATATATATAATAAGACTTAATCTAATTCAGACCACTATGAATAAGTAAACCACCTAATATCCCTGATTCTAATATTAAATAATCAATCCTACCTTATTATAGCTTGGAGAAACGATCAATCTTGCTCTATGCTTAATCTTGCCTTTTTATGCATTGGTGTGCAACTTGGCCTTCATATATCCGATCACTAATAACTTCAATTCACGTCACGTAAAACTCATTCAAACTTGAACCACGAACTATAATAACCATCAACTACCACAAACTAAGATCAATTGTCAAACATTACCTTACACTGCCATCCCGCTCACTCTGAATTCCGATATTTAAAAC
>BMAU01003000.1:120000-292500 GCA_019973935.1 Trichonephila clavipes | reverse complement strand
TAATTCCTGAATCATAGACCATAATAAGAATGATAAACCAATTATATTAGAACTCTCTTTATGTTACACATCGCAATGGAGCAATCGAACATTTTAGAAAACAAGGTCTACCCTCGAAGAAGGTATATTGTTATTTACTTCGAACGTGTTAGACACTTGATCTATAAACATCTTTTACGGAAACAAAGATGGCGTAATTTACCTTGTTTTAGGCAATGGAGCGAATTATTTCAATGATGGATATCATTTATCAACAAATTACTGTGGGTAAGTTCTCAAATATTTTATGCAATAAATTATTTAAAAAGAATTACAGTCGAACCTCTATATTACGAATTTTTATATATAGTGAACTTTTTCCTGGAACCAAGAACCTTTAACGAATTTCTTCGTAAAATAAACTCCCAATAGCGAAGTGCATTCTCTATGTAACGAACTTTTTCTCTTTTGATTCAATTTTTTCCTCCCTATTTTTGAAGTATTTCTGGACATTTCAAGTTGTTCTGTCTTTTAACACATTTTATGGTGGTCATAAATCTTGAACTGGTTTTATTAGGTGCCTAACTCTCCGAGAGCAATAGAATTCTGGGTGTTTCAACCAAGAAGGGCACTCTTTAACACCCGTTATCCAGTTCACCGGAAACTTCTTCGATATCCTCTTTCACCCTTAGTGGAGTTGTTTCGTGTCCTCGTGTCTTTTTTTTTATTGAAAACAAGTATAAAATCTCCGTGCACCACAAAGTATCGCATGGGACTTACAAAGGTAAGTGTACACACATTTTACAAAAGAAAGGGGGGAAAATGAATGTCATGAAGGATTATAAATATTTACAATAAATTTACAGAACTTTTCTAAAGCATTTCTGATGGAAATAAGTTGGTGAAAATTCGTAGGCCAATTAATATTAAGTCTCTTGAAAGCCAGTCTTAGGATGTTTCATTATCTTTCAAACTTGGAATACAGAAGGAGCACATGTACTACATTTCCCTCACCACCAATATCACAATCACAAGATGACAGAACTAAATTAAATTTGTTCAAGTAGCTTTTAAAGTTGCCATGACCAGTTAAAAATTAGATTATTTTGAAATTAGTATAAAAATGACGGTAGGCCAGTCTCTCATTAATATGGTTTGAAAAAATTTCTTAGTTAAGCTCCCTTTATTTGAAATGAAATATTCTTGGTTCCAACATTTCATCACATTATCTTTCATAATCTTTTTCTGAAATGATTTTGGAATATTAACGGTAGTGTCAATTTTGCGCTTGGTTGCAGCCTTTGCAAGCCAATCGGCCCGCTCATTTCCAAAAATGCCCGTGTGTCCGCGAACAAATGCAAAATCTTTTGAGATGTTTTTATCTTTTAGGCTTTTAAGTTGCTTTTGATCTCGACGATTATGTTGAACAAATGCACTTAAGAGACTCCAAGGAAGAAAGAGAGTCTGTACAGATGAGATAATCTGAGGTGACACTATTTTAATCAGTGATCCATTTAATGGCGAAGTTTAAACATAAAAGTTCAGCTACATGAACTGTGCATTCATCACGAATTCCTCGTGTCTTTGAACTAGTTTCTATTCCTTTGTAGTGTTACTCCGTCGTACTAATAACTTCGTTTCTTGTAGCTCGAAAATGTCAAAACGTAAGAACTTGAGCATCAAAGAAAAAATTTAATTCCTCAGGAAGTAGATAAAGGCGTCAAGAAACTTTCCTTGCAGTTTTTCTTTCTTTCTTTTTTGATAGGTAAGATATATAAAATAAATATGAATTAATTTACAAAAAAGTGTGAATAATTACTTTTTTCATTGTGTAGTCCTCATGAATTTAAAATTTGTTTTATGTGGTTTATAAAGAAAATTGAAAGATAACTATATAACGAATTTTCCATATAACGAAATTTTTTTCAGGATTTAGCGACTTCGTTATATAGAGGTCCAACTGTATATGTCTTTAAAATAGTAAACATGTCAATTCGAATCTACATTGAGGTAAACGATTAATTTTGGTATACGTCATCTTCATGAGTTAGGGTTAAGGGTATCATTCATTTATACGTTACGTTTTGACAAAAATTGAACTTTAAGAAACTGTACAATGTTTCATGGAAATAATCTTTGTCGTAAACCAGCGTTTCTCAAGCTGTGGGGCGTGACAACTCTATGAGGGGGGGCGGGCGCGAGTATATTGAAAAGTCGAAAATAGAAGATTTATAAAAATTAATTCACTGAAGGTAAACAAATAAATACATTCTGACATAATAAAAATATAATACGCATTTGCACTGATATATTACACTTATAAATGTATCAGTGCTACACAATGTGTTTTATAATTAATTTAACAATACTAAGTTAAGAAGTTTAATAATTAAAAGTGACCTCATGGGATTGTCATACATAAAATTATATACAAAAAGAGTAAAACTTATCTTGATAATTTGTAGGACTTATAATAGATCCCTTAACTGTCAAATAAAAGTTATACTGTTAACTTCCCAATGCCAATCGTTTTCCACGTAGGCGAGCATATTCGATGTATTGGGGGGGGAATAAAGCAGGAAATAATCTGAAATAAGTAAAACCTTCGGAAACATTATCATGATCGAAACCTTTGGAAAAATGTTATGAATAATAGTGCACAGAAAAAATCATACTTTGGAAAGACGTATATTTACGTCAGGGGAGATTAAGGCTTTGGCTGCGCAAGACGTTCATATAAATCGGTGGCCCTTTGGAGGTTGAAGTCATATCGTAGTCTTAGCATCAAAGTATATTATTATTGAATTCAATACATTGGTATTGTATTTAAAGGGCGCGATGAAAATTATGATTGAATATTGGGTCGCGAATATTGAAGCTTTGAGAAGCACCGTCTTAAACCATTTCTTGAAATATTTCACTATGTGAGAGCTTTATTTTAATATTAAGACCTACATCTTGATAACCTAATTTTTGACTAAGTGGTGAACGCCAATACAGCGCTATTAAACAAATCCAATGATTTAATTTTTTTAAAAAAAATTTTCATCTGCTTCTGATTGTTATCTTAAGTGCTAATTTGAGCACTTCAGCTACTAAGTTTTCCATACAGCAGATCCAACTTCGTGTATTTTCTGTTCTAAGAATATGACGAATTCTGTCGGCTAGAAACTGGAGTTCAAAGCAATTAGGTCATATTGTGATGTACCTCCCCTTGGAAGTACATCCCTCGAAGTATCAGCGTGAGCTAGAGGTGTAGGGTTAGCGGATTGATTGATTGATTGATTGAATATTAACGTCGCACTGTTCAGCTACACGAGGGCTTTTGGCGACGGACCACGTAATTTTGAACCATGGTCATGACGTGGACGACACCTGAGCTGGCACCCCCCTCTCCTAACTACCACACCACACCAACGGGAGGACGTTTCAGCTCTCGACAGATTTAACGTGCATCGCTGCCCTAGCTCTTTAGTGGTACTGGGCTCGAACCTGTGACAAAGCAAGCCACAGTTATACCTATACCACTCGGCTACCGCGGCCACGTAGGGTTACTATAGGATCATACATTATCTTAATTTGACTTTATTAAGATATTCAACTTAAACTTTTAACAAATATAATTATAATAATTAATATGAGAGAATCTACGATGACGCAATACGCAACACACAATATATATATATATTTATATTATGATCTAATGTAATTCTGACCAATCTCAATAATCGAACCGCCTAATCTTCAATTCTAATAAAGTGTAATCAATCCTACCTTATATTATTCCGTAATGCTACTTGTCTTTATCTGAAATGGGATGCAGTTGACGGTTAACTTCTAGTCGAACACCAATACATTTATCCACGACAAGTAGAACTTAATCAATCTTACACCACGAACTGCAATAATCATCAACTGCCACAACGCACATCAATTGTCTAACATTCCTTTACATTGCCATTCCAGTTACTCTAAGATCCTATATTTTAAGTCGGTTTATTTGCATTTCTTCTTCACATCTCGTTTCTTGGATTTGGTTGGAAAAGAGTTGCCATTAATTCTAGCCCAAAGAACCCAAAGGACTTGTTAAAGAGAAGACGCGTAAGACGTCACAATACTTTTTCCTTTCCAGTCTCTTAGCCTCCTTCACCTCTTTCAGATATTTTGCTACGAATGTATAAGTGCGCATACCGTTCAAAATTCTGTGTAAGCTGATATACATAAACTGTAGAAGAAACTTTAAAATAGAATGTCAACTTTATACTAAAAAACAAGTAATATAAAAAAAATTAAGTCAATTCTTACTTAGATCAACAAAGAAAAATTTTATATTAGATACTTTTTATTAAATAGTTACAATTAATATAAATATGTATAAACATATGACAGAATCACAACATTAAGTGGTAATTAGTTTTTATTAATTATCATTAAAGTATCGTATTGTCGTATAAAATTTCAGTTCAACTGAATGCTTTAAAACGTGAGAAAAAAAAATATTTTTAAGTTTTGACCCAAGTCGCAAAAAGCGTAACCAACTTGGCTGTATCTGTAAATAACTAGTTTCAGTCAATTAATATTAATTAATTATCGTATTTTTACCCAAAACAATAGTGTATAGAAAATTTCAGCTCAAATGAGTGCTTTAAAATGTGAGAAAAAAAAACCCTTTTCAAGTTTTGACGCAAGTCGCCAAAATGGTCGCTAAGTCACTAAAAATGATACCAACGTGGCTGTATTTGTTATTCTTTGAATAATTAGCTTTAATCAATTAATTTCCATTTTAATTATAATTAAAAATTATTGTATTGTCATCAAAAATAATCATGTATATAAAATTTCAGCTCAATTGAGCGCTTTAAAATGAATTTTATCAACGCGATTGAAAATTCCACCAAGATAAATAAATATATAGAGAGAGAGTGTGAAATAATAGTAGGAATTGAAGAAAAAACCAAACGATATATTTCAAGTAAGTGAGCAATTATTAATGTTGCATTCTAAAGCAACACAAGAGCTATTGGTGACAGTCCTTGTAATTTTGAACCTCGTTCAAGTGGTGAGGATTACACCTGAGCTGGCACTTCTTTCTTAAAACTACCCCACCATGCCAACGGGAGTAATTTGAACCACGACAAATTTAACGTGCGTCAGCATTGATCCCATGACACACCAGCCACGAATTCATGACCATGACCACAAGGCTGTCGTAGCCATCAGGGCATCTTAAGATTTATTGGAAAGAATGATAGCTAACATTAAAACAATTGAAGACGCTGAGACTCCGCAGATATAACGAGCTCAAGAAATTACACCTGGCTTAAGAAATGCTCTGTTGAAGCTGGTAGAAATAAATTTTTCAAGAAACTTGAAAATAGAATAGCACACACACACACAACTTTATTAAATCTTAAAGGAATCTAATCTTTTTTATACCACACGCAAATTCATCTATATATGAGCCAAACAGCATATTTTAAAACAAATTAAATTTTGAATTACATGAACAGAACAACCATTAGTAGAAGATAAATAAAAAAATTTAAACGGGGAGATTGATCAATAGCAATGTATCGGCAAACACTCCAATGATTCAAAGTTGAATAAAAATAAATTCATATAAATTTCAACACGATTACAACGTTTTCCCATTAAAAATTATTAACCCCAAAACTAAGGCAGATTATTATTATTATTATTTGCATAAAATCGAGAACTGTTTTTATTTGCTGGTTCTGTGGAACGCAATAGTAGCATGTCCCGCCAAAATGGTGGGGTGAGTGAGTCAGGGAGTAAGGTTTTATGGCGCAAGAGCCAATTTTGGCTAAGCTGCGCAAAACAACGTTTTAAATCTGTGGTCTAAACGGGAAAAGAAGAAAAGATTAATTGGAATGACAAGAAAGAGGGTCGAAAATAGAGAAGGATCACTAGGGCACTCCGGGTTCGTGAAGCCCGTGTTTACCAAAGATAGTAAACCCCTTGGGAAAATAGCAAAAGATCACTAGGGTACCTCGGGATTGTGACACCCGTACTCACCTAAAGGTGAGCCCCCTGAGGGGGCCAACATGGTGGAGGAAAATTCAAATGTAATATTTATGTTGCTCACGATTGAAGGATTAATAGTTATAATAAATGAAAAATGTAGAAAGTTGTCTTTTGAGTAGTATTAATGGTACAATCAACATGTACTACATAATTACCCATTGTATTCAATTTAACACTTGGTGAATAGAGATTCCATGTCGTAATAACTGGCAATATATTAACTGAATGAAGAATCTGTAAGGGCAAGGTATGAATGCAAATTAATATCGGGGAATTAATTGTACGATATACCTGAACTAACGCTATTATTATCAACTATCCAACGTGATAAGGCATGTTCCATAATCTGTAGTACTTTCCAACATTGCATGGCACTTGGCCGGAAGGGTAGTTACGCTTAGTGATTCTTGAGACATATGCATTTCACCTCGTTTTATCGGCAGTGTCGTCATTATGACTTCCGCAATGTTCGGCGACGAATTCCTTTACAGTCTTGAAACAAATACTCCTCACATCAGTAGTGAAAGAGACATGTTCCAATTACTTTTATTTTGCAGTGATATTCCTCTGATGGAAAGGTGGGGAGTGCTATCTATAACGACAGCAGGTTGGCTTTACTTATTTTGAGTACAGCTTTACAAGGACAACAATTTGCTGATGGTATTTTACGGCCAGTTACGTTATCATTTATAACACATCATCAAAAACCATTTTTCAATACGATAATGCCATGCCCTATACCTCTCAAATATCTCTGAATTGCCTCTATGTTGTTTTTTCTCTGCCTTGACCAGCGAGTTCATCAGACCTGTCATTCACACATATAAAAACATATAAGGTTGCTAGATTTGAGAGCCTAAAGATGTCGTACATCTCTAGCAACAGTTGGAGAATGCTAAGCAGAATGCATCGCAAAAAGAGAGTACGAATTTTTAACATTCTTTGCATTAATGAATACTAGCATGCATACCCGCCAGGGGGTCTAGTTATAGATATGAACATGAAATACCTTAGCTATTGAAAGGAAAATTGTCTTTGAATTTGTAATCATTTCGTTTTCTGTGTTTGAGATTTACATGTATGCTAATTCAACAAAAACAGTCCTTTTCTTCAAGGTAATTGGTTTTTGTTATTTATTGCAAAAGAGCTTATACATATGTTGATTATATGTGTTATTTGTTAAAGGAAGTTAAATGTATAACAATGCTTTGTTTTTATGTTGGTTTCAAAACAGATTTAAGCGAAGTGAATTTTATATTGATTATTCTCATCTAAAAAATTCTTTGATGAAAATAGTAATTTTATTACCCAAACGCATATCACATCAATGAAGCATGAAGTAATTCTTCAACCATGCATAGAAGTTTCGTTCCAAATTATTACTACTAGTTCTGCATAATTGAAATTTAACTTAGGTTATTTTTAATAGCATTTTAAGTATATGTTACGACGTTTATTTGTAAAAGAATGCATCAGTGCATAAAAAATAGAAAGGAAATGTAATAAACACAAATGCGACTCTTTTTTTAAAAAAAAAAATTTAATGTTCGCACGCAATAAAAGTTTGGTAAACCAGAAACCATCAGAAAGAATAATTTTTTACAGAATAGATCATAACTATTTTTTGAAAAAGCAACTGCGATCTTTTCTGTAATTAATTCAGAAATTGACATTAAAATTGTAGTTAAGTATATGGAACTAACTTTAACTAAGAAGAAATATTGAAACAATTTGTAGAGTAATGTAATTTTTTAAAAAATAGGCTAGGTGTTCAATGTTTTAATATGTCAATTATTTCTGTGTTTGAATTCGGCATTTGGTAACCTAATTTGTATTTTATATGATCGTTCGATTTTACTCTTTTTACCACGTGATTGTATTCTATTTCTTTGTTTGATTTAAATTGTTCATTATCCGCATTATATTTTCTGCTTTTCCTTTATTTTCTTGTTCTTGGAATATTATATAGCATTATATTACTCGACTGTTACTTACGTAGGCTCTCCACTAAGATTATGTAAAGAGACATAGTATGATTTAATTGACAAACGTAAGTCAGAAAATCAGACTTTTTGTAACCTAAGTTATTTTTTATATTATTTCATAAAATTTGAGAGCTTTAAGTAAAAAAAAACCCAGAGAGAGTTATAACTTTTACGTTCGTTTTTATTTACATCTCAATGGAAAATGTAAACTTCAATCTGATTTATCTCAAAAAAGAAATATAGATTATCTCTTCATTCAAATGCTAAGACTTTTATTTCCATTTTGGCGAATGCTTTGATATTTTTTCTAACCATTGTTATTAATACATGCTACGAAATTTTGTATCTTTTACATATATCACACATGAGGAATGAACGTTTATATCCTTATCAGGTTCAACAAATCCAGAAACTGACTCAAAGGAATTATCACCGTGTAGAATTCTAGCATTGGTTTCTGCAGTAGATTGCGGTAAATTCAGATTTTGAGGCAACTACGTTTTTTTATGGATGAATGCACCATCTCAAATGAAGATACATTTTCCACCCACTGTCAACATACAAGGTATGACACAAAAAATGAGACTAAGTGTGTAACTTGAAAAAGAGTGGAGTTGGCAACAACTGTTTGGATGACGTCATTCTACGCACCTCCGCCATCCATGTGGCCAATTATGTCTTAACCAATCACGCCAGTTGGGGCGAGTGAGGGAGTGAATATTAACGTCGCACTGTCCAGCTGCACGAGGGCTTTTGGCGACGGACCACGTAATTTTGAACCATTGTCAAATGACGTGGATGGCACTTGAGCTGCAATCCCCTCTTCTAACTACCACACCATACCAACGGAAGGACGTTTGAGCTCTCGACAGATTTTGCGTGCATCGCTCTCCTACACGACAGGTCCTTAGTGGTACTGGGCTTGAACTCTTGACAAGGCCAGCCACGATCCGATACCTTGACCACTCGGCTACCACGGCTTACGCCATCTGGGAGTACAATGTCATTGAGTGAACATGTGTAACTGCATTCTGCCAGGAAAATATTGAATCAACGTCAAGTATCTTGTGAAACTTAAGAAATAATCCACAAGAACATTTGAAATATTAACCGAAGCTTATGGAGATGAAACTTTGTCTGGTGCACATGTGTTTCAATGGCATAAGCGGTTTTCAGGGGGAAGGGACAGTGTGGATGATGAAGAACGTGCTGGACACCAAAGGTCAGCGATTACAGACCAAAACATTGCCAAAATTTGTGATATGAGTAATTTCCTACTCACATCAGTGGTCAGATTATTATTCAACACTTTAGTACTTCAACACCATTGAAGTACTAAAAAGACTTCACGGAAAAAAGTCCAGAATTATTGAGTAATGGAGGGCTATTTCACCACGATAATGCACCCACTCACACGGCCCTATCTGTCAAGCAGTGTTTCACCAGCAAAAATATTACTGTGATGAGACATCCTCCTTATTCACCTGAATTGGCCCCATGCGACTTTTTTTTATTTTCTACAGTTAAATTTTGCACAGGAACCCATCTTACCTCAATTGAAGAGGTTCACGGCAAAAACGGAGAATCTCCTGAAGGGCCTTCCCAAAACCTCGCTCCAGAACTGTTACCAGCAATGGCAGCACCGAATGCAGAAGTGCGTGAATGCCGAAGAAAACTACTTTGAAGGTGATAATGTCATGGAAAACTGATTCTGTTCGTACAATGTTTTATTGGACTAGTCTCGTTTTTGTGTGTGTATGTGTGTGTCCCACCTCGTATATGGGCAGATGTAAATCTGCGTGCTGCATATAATATTTGCATGCACATACGGTACATTTTTCTATCAATGTATGGGCAAAAATAATTGAAGACCAACTACTTGGAGCTTATCTTCTGCCAGAACCCCTTGATGGGTAAGTTACCTTATGTGTATGCGACAGGTGTTGTCAGACATGTTGAAAGGTGTTCCCTCACACACTCGGAGATTAATACGATTCCAGCAAGATGAAGCAATGGCACATTATGTACGAGGCGCGTGAACCTATTTGAATGGAAGATTTCCCAACTGATGGATAAGGCGAGGTGACCCTGTAGTTCGGCCACCAGGTCTTCCATGTATCGATTTTGGGGGGATAGCAGAAGGTACTAATGTATGAGAGTCCAATCGATTCTGCAGAACTCGCTGTCAGATTTTCAACAGTTACAGATTAAGTGTTCAATATGCCTGGTGTGTCTTTCCCAAAATTCGCCAACCAGCTGTTTGACGTTATATTGCCTGCATAGCCACTGCCAGTTATTGTTTTAAATTCTTACAATAATCACATATCATTATATTTGTTTGTGTGTTTTTGCCTCGTATAACAAACATCACCTTCGGCGCCCTGTAGCACCTTTTGCATTTTAATTCCGATTATGCATTTTTTGATAAAAAAAAATATTAGTGCGGATGTATAAAATCATAAAAAGTCATACTATCATAGAAAATTGTTTGTGTGTATATCTTAAGATTTGCTCGTCTTTTATGAAACACTCTGTATATATTAAAGATAAAAAAATAGATATCATTTGTTCCCTTCAGTTATCCACATGATGGAATACATTTTCCAAATTTGAATAAAATAACATCTGTTTTATGTTCTATGGGTGAGTAAAAAAGAATTTAAATAACACTCGTTTTCGAAGGAGAAACTTCTAAAACGGCACACATTTGAAGTAGTTCAATTACGGATTCATTCATGCACATCTTCAATCTAAAAATAAAATATTTCATAGAATCACAGTCTGGGTAACGCTACATAATTAGCTATGGGTTTTATAGAACGACTTTTGATGGGTTTTTTTAGTTGTAAGGGAAAAAATCAGTTAAAGTCTTTTTTTTACATAAGAGACATCTATCAAAAATGTAAAAGTGGTTAATGCTCTCTTCAACCAACAGTTTTGAATCATCGACATGCAGTATTAATTCTAAGAAATTTCTACTCATCAACGCACTTTAATCCGAATTTATACCGCTGTATTTATCTGAATGCAATAAAATACACCTGAAAGGGCAAAATATTATAAAGTTTTCTGTGGAATGCTATGCATTTTCACCCAATTTTTAAAAATTATTTTTAAACATTTGAAAATCCACGAACGAGAATCATTAAAACAAAAATATAAATATAATCAAAATAAAAAATGCAACGGAATTTCACAAAAATAACTTCGTTTTTTTCTTGCAGTTCTTTCGAAACATCACACTTATATGAATACAACTCTATGTGTGTGTTGTGTGTGTACTTGAGGCAAAAAAGAATGGAAATTATCTGTGGAGTTATCATTTCGTTCACGAATTCAAAATAACTGATTCAAGAAAGTCTTAAGAAAACAGTTTTAAGTGATACAGCAAATTTTAAAAACGCCATTTCATCGTTTACTTTATGAGAATATAAACAGCATTGCGTGTTTGCATTAAAACATTATCACACACTAAAAAAAGTGGTAGCAGTAGAAAAATTTCTCTGTGTGTGTGTGATGAGAGAGAGCAATAGTTTCTTCTGAATTAAGAGATTACTTTTAAAATTGCGTCTGGTTTTATCTGCAAAATACTTGGACTAATTGCTATTGAACAGTTTTAAATATTAAACCGTTTGATTATAGTCTTCACATGGAAGTTATTGAATGTAAGACAAATAAAATAAAACTTCGTATTAGTTTAAAATTGTTCTGAAATATTATAAAATATGGAAAGACAGTTCTTTCCAAATCACCCCTTTTGTTAAAAACCAAATCTATTGTTTTAATCACTTTTGAAAAGGGACCTTTTCGGAGAAATGTAGAAAATTATTAAGCGTTGCACTCCTGTATTCTGCACTTCACAGGAGAAGGCTTCATACCCTACTTGAGTTAAAAATTACCTGAAAGTGAAAAAGGAGGTGTAGAGCTACAGAATATGTATATATAGAGGATAAACCAACATTATTCAGAGCCACCTGTAGCTTCCTCTAACAACCGCAACGGTAAGTAAGATTCCGTAAAAAATAAATTATTCCAAAAAAACGCCTATAAGGGTATTTATGGAGCTGTGGGAGTTTTCCAAACCGAGTTATATGAAAGCAAAATTAAATTTTATTATTTCATATGCGACAACTGTGGCTACAAAATATGTTCACAGCTCCGAAAAATGGTATTTTCAGCTGAAGTAAACCGGCCCAAATAAATATGCGAATACATTATCAGAACTGCATTACTGATAAAGATGTATTACCTTAAATCAGTGTGCTTCTCAAACTTTCAATATTTGCGACCCAATATTCAATCATAATTTTCATCAAACCCCCGCCCCATACAATAACATTGTATCGAATTCAATAATACTATACTTTGACGCTATAGCTACGATGCGACTTTAACCTTTTGAAGGCCACCGGTGTATATAAACGTCTCACTCAGCCAAAGCGTTAATTGCCCAGGGCGTATATTTACGTCCTTCTGAAGTACGATCTTTTCTATGCACTGCTATTCATAAAATTATTCCTAAGGCTTGGGAAAGCAATAAAAAAGCCTTTGTTTGCGAAGTATTTACTTATTTCAGAGGATTTACTTATTTATTCCTTTTCTCCCCCCTTCATCACATATGTGGGAAACGGTGGTATTAAGGAGCGAATTACGTAAATTTTAACTAGCAGTGAAAAGATTAATAATAAACCGTACAAATTATCAAGATAAGTGTTAATTTTTGTATATAATTTTATATATGACAAGCCCACGGGGTCAAATGTAATTATTAAACGATCTTAACTTATACTGTTACTAAATTAATTATCAAATACATTGTGCAGCACTGATACATTTATAAGTGTATTCTATCAGTGTAAATGTGTATTCATTTATAATTACGTCAGAATGTATTTTGTTTGTTTAGTAAATTAATATATTTTTTAAAATAATCCTTTGTTTTCTACTTTTCAATATGCTTGCCCCCCTCTCACCTAGGGGAGCGCGCCCCACAGTTTGATAAACGCTGCTTTAATTATTAGCAGCTACTCACGAGCTTAAAACCAGACAGAAGCCGTGGTCTTAATCGCTTGATACTTTGAAAGGAAAGAATTTACTGAAATTTGCCCAGCCAGAGGACATACACCTATTAGAAGAGGTGACATCAGATATTGGATTTATAATCAGCGTTGGATCCCAAGTGAACCATTGGTAGTACACATATCACAGAAATTGTAGAATATTCGTCGTAATATATTGCAGTAGAACGGCAGTAGAAATGTGCAGAGCTGCTCATTTAATGCACTGTGTAGCTTCTCTGAGAACGCAGGAAGTTGATTTTCTCGTCGCGGAAGTGAATATGTGATAGACTCCCCCTTGGGGAAGCCATCTCTTCATCTACTCGACTTAGATTTGTAGGAGGTAAGGATTGATTACCCAAGCTAGCCATAATAAAACCAATTCATTATTATCAAATATAATAATGAAGGACAATCTTAATCTGGGGAGGAAATCAAGAGTAATATATCGCAGCTCTAAATCTTATGTGAATAAACGCCTGAAATCCTAACCACCTAACTTTAAGTAAAGTAATCCTATGAATCCTAACGTCCGTAATTTATTTGATTAGCTAAAGCCCGTTCTATAATTACACGTCTAAGTTCAGATCCTTACCATAACCTCACGACTTTCAGCAACTCAGCTTCCTTTCCTCCTTCTCACGGTTACTAAGCCTCCACCATATATCTTTAACTTATCTTCATATCAAGGTTTCTTCTTGAGAGGGTTGGCTGGGAAATAACTCAATTGATGGCCCCAAAGATTCCCCAAGAGGATTATTAGGGAAAACTCCGTAAAGCCCCGGTACAAATACAGCGAAAAAAATTTAACATTTCACTGTAACTTTGCCTGAGTTAATACTTTCTCGTTTCTTTGTAACACTTTTGCTGCATGCAGTGACATAATTACCCCTGTCATGGGCGTCTCATGCCGTCCATTAGTGTGAGAGGGTCGGAAGCAGGGACGTAACTACTACCGTATCAATGTTACGGAGCCTCCAAGCTACAGGGTTCCAACATGTGCAACTACAGTCCCATTAACAGAGCTCTCATACCTAAAAAAGGGCCCTGTAGGAATTTTGATACAGGGCCCCCTCAGAGATAGGTACGCCAGTGGTCAGAAGGAAGATTAGCCATATTGAAAACAAACTCTATGTATTCACAATTATCAACAACCGCACAAATTCAATAACACTAGTTATGAAACGCACCAATTTCTATATATGGAAGCAACCGCGAGGTAGACGAGATAATTGGAGATTAATATTAAATCATATAATTTACACTGAACACGTCCAGGCAATACTCTTTCTAATTCGAATCTACTTAATATAATTTAACACTTAATTAACCAAATCGTCAATCGTAATATTAATCAAATAAGTTACGAATTGCTCTCGCATAGTTTTACGTTAATCAGTCACTACTATCCCATAGCAGTCTAACCTCTCTGCTTCTAACACGAAAGCTTAATCTTTTTATGCAAATCTTGTGATTTACATAATCACATCTTCTTCGGAGGAAGAAGGTTTTTAATAAAACAAATTTTAAAGACCTACTATTAGGAAGTCTTTATTATTATATTATCTATTCCTACTTATTAGTAGGAAGAACGCGGATAGACCCGTTACACCTCTATCGGTGATTTTTGGAACTAATATATTTTTTATGAATTCCTACTCCTAGATGACATTATTTGTTTGTATACTGCCATTGCGGTTGTTAGATCGAGCTGCAAAAGGCTTTGAACACAGTGTCATGTGTGTGTGTCTTTTTAAGTTTTTAATTTATAATGGTCCTGACTCTCCAGGACTTCACGTAAATAAATAACTGTTGCTTCCCACCTAGCGGGCTTTTATCGGAACTTTAATGTGCTAAAAATTAAAACAGCGTTATTCAAAGTAATGATGCATGAGACATCCTTTCACGATGTGTTTCCACCAAACACAAGGTTCGTCTACTTAAGTCACGTGAATTTTGGAACTTCCGGTTGCTGCTTGATATAAAAGCTCCCGATTTCATGAAAAACTTGACTACTTCTGGTCTTCGTCATGTTGCTCCGCTAGCTCTTTGTATTTGTAATTTTCTGCTGCTGCTGCTTTGTATGTGTTTGTCGTTTAAAACTTAAATATCATCATGTAAAATCAAAATGGAATACCTGTCTCCATGAACATGCCTCATTAATTCAAAACTTCAAAACATATCACGTAATTATATTATATGTACATATAATCACGCCTTTCACCTCGCCAGACAACCGCAACCTTACCAATAGAATAATAAAACATCCCGCTCGACTACCTTTATATATATACGAGTTGCATTATGTTGTGGCATATTGAACAGAACTTGCAGAATTCTTCAAATATGTCTTAACACATGTTTTTCTACTTGAATTTGAAAAGTGGCCAAGTGATACTTTTATATAGTGACTAAAACCGTAGCCCCTTTGTTGTCTAAGAATTACAAAATAATTAAATAAATCTCTCAATATGTTTCTTAAATGTGTAATTAGCATATTTTTCTTTAATAAACTCTGTGTTTATCAGAACGTAAATTTGAGATAAGTTATTATACATACATACACACACACACACACACACATATATATATATATATAGTGAATAAGAAAAGATACCTCGACGCTGTCGTAAGTGAAATATTTACTAGAACAACATTACTCTTATGTAATAATGATAACATTTTTTTATTACTATTGTTTTATAAGTACGCTATCACAACTCGGGCTTTTATCTCCATATAAAATTTTTATCGTTGTGAAATTTTCAGAAAATAATATTAATGTTTTTTATATGTTCCAGTAAATCATATTATTTTAAATCGCATTTCAAATGTCCGTTTTATTCATTGGTTTTGGTTGGACTAAAGTAGATCTCGAAACTAAATCATCCTCAATTGTCAAATTTTTGTTATCGACATTTTCTCAAATTCTGGAATACGTTTTTGTAGATACGATTTTTATTGACGACTTGTGCACGAGAAACAGAATTTTTTTCAAGAATGATTTTCATTCTCAATGGAAGTACGGCCTGATGAGTTTTATTTTCCAAGGGTTGGAAGGCCAAGGTCACTTGTAAATAACCTTCCAATAGTTTTTTTCCCCCTACGTTAATTCTTCGCGTACTACGCAAATAAAATCCTCTACTGCTACTACTTGCACCGGAGCAGAAAATTACTTCTCCAAGTATTTGGCAATCACTAGATCAAGGAAATTTGACAAAAAACTAAGTAGTTATCCTTATTAGAGCAGCAAAAAAATAATTAGAGTTGATTCTTATTGATATATATCATTTTAACCACTAAACAAATGTAAAGTTCTAAGGGCAAAACTGCTTTTTAATTTATTAAACGGATTTTAATTAGATGTTTTTAAAAAAATGAAAAGAAAACATCGCATGGTGTGTTCTTTACTCGGAAAAAAGTTTGAAATGAATTATTGTCTTCAGAATAATTGTATTGAAAATTCTCGAAAATACACGCATCTTTCAACGAGCAAAAGGGCAGCGGTAGCCCAGTGGTCAAGGTATCGGATCATGGCAGGCATGTCATGAGTTCGAGTTTCAGTACCACTAAAGACCCACCGTGTAGGGGAGCGATGCACGTTAAATCAGTCGAGAGCGCAAACGTCTTCCTGTTGGTGTGGTGTGATAGTTTGGCCGCGGTAGCCGAGTGGTATAGGTATCGGATCGTGGCTTGCTTTGTCACGAGTTCGATCCCAGTACCACTAAAGACCCGCCGTGTAGGGCAGCGATGCACGTTAAATCTGTCGAGAGCTGAAACGTCCTCCCGTTGGTGTGGTGTGGTAGTTAGGAGAGGGGGGTGCCAGCTCAGGTGTCGTCCACGTCACTTTGACCATGGTACAAAATTACGTGGTCCGTCACCAAAAGTCCTCGTTTGACGTTAATATTCACTCACTCACTCATTTGGCGACGGACCTCGTAGTATTGAACCATGGTCAAGTGACGTGGACGACACCTGAGCTGGCACCCCCCTCTTCTAACTCTCACACCACACCAACGGGAGGACGTTTGAGCTCTCGACAAATTTAGCGTGCATCGCTGCCCTACACGGCGGGTCTTTAGTGATACTGGGCTCGAACTCGTGACAAAGCCAGCCACGATCCGATACCTATACCACTCGACTACCGCGGCCACGGTGCGTCGCCAGAAAGTCCTCGTGTAGCTGAACAGTGCGACGTTAATATTCACTCACTCACTCATTCAATGAGTAAAAAGTGTCTTAAATTCTAGAGAGGATTAGAAACGAAATAAAAGGCATATTTGCTATGGAACTTCCTATGTTAAATATTGAAAGTCTATCTACTTATTGGAACTCGAAATAAAACCATGATCAGATTTTAAATTGTCATTAAAGCAAGAAATACATGTAATAATTCACAATTTTTCTCTCAATAGATTTTAATTCATCATGGTCTTGAACCCTCCAAGACTTAGCGGGATAATTAATTTCCAGTTTAACCGCCTAACAGGAAATATAACCGCAATCTTCCCAAAACAAAAACCTCATCGTTTATATATCAGGATGAGTCAATGTTGCATCACCCGCATATGTGGGCCTATCAGAAAAGCCTTTATTGAAAATCATATTGTGATACCCCGCGGCTGCGGGGTATCATCTCTTCATCTACACGACCTAGATTTGTAGGAATAAATTATTGATCCCTCAAATTCTCCATAATAAATCCAATTTATTATTATCTAAATATATACTGATCAATGGAAAACGAGTCTTAACATAGAGATATGACCAGGAGTGATACTACGTAATTATCAAGTCTAAGTAAATAATGCCTGGAATCTTAATCCCTATCTTTATGAAAAGCTACTCTAAGAATTGTTATCCGCCTTATAGATTTCCGTTCTATAATTACACTTCTACAATTAATAGCTTACCAATATCTCATGGCAATCAGCACCTCAGCTTTCGAGTTCTTTTTTCTATTCTATTCGTCTACTATTATTCTTCCATTCTATTACTATCCGACTTCTACTCTACTTCTATCTTACTATTCGGCTTCTATCCAACTAACTCGCGAATGCTAAAGCTCCAATATGTATAGATTCACTAATCTGTATATCGTGGTTTCTTCTTGAGAGGATTGGATTGAAATATCTGGCCCCAAAGATTCCCCAAGAGGATTAGTGAGAAGGCGCGATAAAGCCCGTCAGAGTATGATTTTAATAGCATCCAATTAACAATGGCGATAAATAGACGAGATCTCTGGAGTGAAAAAAAGAATTGTGAATGATTGCAGCAAAGTAATCAGTGGCGTAGTTACAATGGGCTAGGCAGTGCCGTGCACCGAGGCTTTCAAGTTCAGGGGACCCCTCGAACCCTGATTACTAAACAATCCGAACTTGCGATAATTTCTCCCACATTTGATTTATAATGTATAACGTTGCAACTCAGTTGAAATTAATTTCGAACTTGTTCCTTCCGTTGTTTGTAGTGTTGCGAACTTAACTTAGTTAGAAAAGTTTATACTTTTTCCAATTTTATCTTTTTTCTATAAGCTGTTACTTGAAAATAAACTACGTGAAAAATCTTACCATACTTATTATTACATCTTAAAAAGCCGGCACATGAAGCAATTCCTTCCTAGTTACATCCTGTTTTTAATGACAGTATGCTTCATTATAAGCTAGTTTCCTGTTTCAATATTTCACAATCTACTCGTATGTGCAAGAGACTGCTATAATCCCCCCTCCACTGCTCTTTTTTTCAGAGTTTTTTTTTAAAATAATTATAATAATATTGTATTATATTTTCTTGTTCATGCATATTTTTTGTATCATTTCCTGTCTATGTCGGTGGACCACTTTGTAGCTTTAAACCCATTAGGTGGTGGTGGTCGTGGGAGTTTGTTTCAACCGAAAAAATAAATAAATAGCCAGAGATACATATATAGGTACACATACATATAGGTAGTATGTAGCTTTGCTGACGATAAAGAGCTGATGTTATAAAGTAGCTTTGTATATTTAAAGTATTCATATATTTTTACTTTTTACAGGATAAAAACCTCAATTTTTTTTTGCGCCAAGGCCTTTGGATACCTGGCTACGCCACTGAAAGTAATTGATTATTTCACGCAAAATGTCATCATCAGAGAGCAAATTATCATAAAAATGATGTCAAACAAGATGTAACCGTCCCTCAGTATCTGACTAGCTAACTCCGAGAATTCTATACACGTTGGCACGGAAGAAGGAGCAGTTGGCATGATACAAAACACCAAAAATAATCATAAACATCAAATAATCAACGAATTTTTAACAGAGATAATTGCTTTAAACAGAGATAATTTAATGCTTTTGAGCTCTTAGATATGAAAATGGATGCAGACGAACTAAATGAATGCAGATATTCAAATGTAAACATTCGAAATTAGGAGCCTTCAACCCGTGGCCCGCTGAAAGTATTTTATTGGTCCCTCATTTGAATTTGAGGCATTTTTTAAAAAATGTAAAAAACGTCATTTTTTCTGTCATTGTTGATGTTTAAAACATTTTTCTGGTGTGATTGATACATCCATTTGAGATAAAATTTTCTGAAAATGACGCATTTTCCAAACTTTCACTGAATTTTAAATAATTTTCAATATGGAAAATCTGATTATGCATAAAATCTCGGAAACTTTCAAAAAAAGGTGGACTTTTATCTTTAACAGGTTTGCAAAGTATTTTAATTCGACTTCCATTTAAATTTTTGAAACCGATATATATACAAATCTGTAAACACCATCTCTTTCCTCAGAATCAGTTGTAGTCTTGCAAAATAAACTTCTTTTTTTAATATATATATAAATTTCCAGACGACAAATATTTTTGACAGTCGCGTGGCCCGCGGATTACTGTGAATTTTATGGATGTGGTCCGCAGATCATTGTAAATTTATTGATTTGGCCTTTGATCGTGAAAGGTTGAAGAGCAGTTGTGGTGGGCTCACGCGTCTTGTCATTAACATGCCCTTTGGGTTCTTTGGGGCCAGAATTAATGGCAACTCTTTTCTAACCAAACCCAGGAAGTGAAGCGTGAAGGTAAGACGCAAATTAGGATGCTTTTAAATATCAGAATTTAGAGCAAGCGGGGTGGTAATTTCAGGAATGTAAAAATAATCCGTGGTTCATGCGTGAAGAGATTTGGAAACGTTGAGTGACAGCAAACAAAAATTATACGTGATAGAGAACCCTTAAATCAAGGTGCATACCATTGCACTCCAGTAAATGCGCAACTTCATCTAGGATTGTTGTGATCGCTACTTTAGACTACATTAAAGGTAGGAGTGACTATTTAATATTCGGATGTGTGATAGTCTAGGAATAGAGCTTAGAGGCGAATTAGTATTGATAGTGGTCCGGGTTACGTTATTTCGGTATTATATATATTGTGTGTTTAGCCACCGTAGATTCTCTCACATATATTATTACTATCTAATTTGTCAGACGTTTAAGTTAAAGATCTTAATAAAGTAACATTAAGATCATGACCTCTCCTAGTTCTTCCTTTATTCCTACACCTCTAGCTCATGCTGATAATCAAGAAGAAAGGCACCCGAGGGGGGCACCCTTACACAGTATCCTAAATCTTTAATCAGTTGGATGCTATAATCCTTCTAATAGCGCAGTTCTGGATATTTACTTCGTTGCAGTAAGCTTGTAATGATCATCCCCCGACGTCCATTAGTGAGCGAGAGTATGAAGGAAGATTAACCACATTCAAAACCACTTCTATTTATTTACTATTATGAACAACAAAACAAATTCTATTAACCAAGTTAAGAGATGCACCAACTACTAAATATGGAAAGCAATAGCGAGATAGACGAGATACGAGAATTCTTAATAAATCGGATGACTTGCGTATAGGCAATGCACCTCCTAATTCCAAGCGACGTAATCTAATTTAATTTTTAATTGACAAATCATCCACTTTAATGTTACATAAATAAGCTACGAAGTACTCACGCCTCACTTCACGTTTAATCACTGCTATCCGTCAGCAGTCTAACCTCTCTCTCCTAACTTGAAAGTTTAATCTTTATGTACTAGTTTTAATTTACATAATCACATCTTCTCCTTCGGGGGAGGATTTATAATAGAATAATTTTTAAAGATTCAATATTCCCCAAGAGGATTATTAGTCGAAAGAACACGGATAGACCCGTCACAAGCTCACAAATTGTTCATTAACTGACTCAGTTTTGTTCCCTATCAATAATTCTCCTTCAATCATTTTACTTCATCTAACTTCATATAATCAGTCTCGTAACATATAATATTTCCTCTGTAAGAAAGAGGCCGATAAGACTTTCAATGACGCCAAAAAAAAGCCCACCATGTTAGTTTCAAGAGAGGAAACCTCGCGTTAATTAAAATTAATCTCTTTTTTTCATAATTTAGTTATTTTTCAGTTTTGATATCCTTTTTATTTTAACTGTTCTACAGATTACGAAAGTTATTAAGGATATCTCATCACTGCTGCGAGGTTGAGTAAAGAAAGAATGCATACTGATAAAGCATAATCATATTCAGATGAAATCTTAAAAGAACATTAAAGTGACCCAATTAAATCACAGAATGAATGGAACTTGATGACAGAAATATGATAAAGCTTAAAGCAACCTTAATTCAAAAGAAATCAAATATTTATCCAACTGTCTGTAATGTAATAGGAACAAAAGAAAATGACGAAATCGCGACAGAAAAAGTAATAACTTAATGATGAAAGAAATAAAAATGAATCTCATGAATTAATCATTCATCAAAAAGTAACATAAACATAAGATGCGAGTTATTCCCTCGTGCGTGATACCTTACTCTTAAAAATCTTCGTGACCTAGAGGTGTGGAATTGAATGAAGAACCAGGCGTTGTCATGATCTTAAAATGTCTTTATTAAGATCTTAACTTAAACACTAACAATGATAAAATATTTATATTATAACTTAGCGGAACTGAGGTGAGAAAACACACAATACGTATTACCAAATAAGCCCGATTTTAACCACTATATTTAACTTTCCCATCTATTCCTAATCTCTGTTTATATCACAGTTACTAATAGATACTAGAAGGATCCTACCTCAATCCCTTGTTTAATCACAATCTTCTCGGATCCTCATTGTCTTAAGATTATCTCGCGTGGAATTGGGTCCACCTTGACTTGTTCGTTCTGTTACGGATAGATTCATACACAACGACGGCTTTCTTCTCTTCCTTCAGTTCACGCGCTTAAACCAGACTAGCATAATCACTTCCCAATAGGTCATCCGCTTACGCTAAACTTCTGCTATTTAAAAGGTTTCTAATTTGCATATTCACGTTTCGATTCTAGATTTGGTTGGAAAGAATTTGTCTTTTTAGGCCCCAAAGAACCCAAGAGGAGATTTTTGTAGAAAACGCGATGAGCTCGTCACAAAGATATACATAAAATTTACATTTATTGCATCAAAAATTACAAAATACAAGTTACAGTAAGCTCACGTGTATCCAGGTCCATTGAATCTGGCTTCGCTTAATTTGGACAGATATTTCTCAAAAGTATCATAAGTAATAAATGTACGTTCAAAACCCATACTATTTTAAGTATTTTTTCGACTTCATATGTATGATACAATGATCAATGGGATTTCTGTTTTCTTTTATATCAAGGGCACTCTACCTTTTATCTCTACGGCCAGCATAAACATGACTGGTATTTCCCGCAAGCCACAAAATGAAGACAGTGGAAACAAAAAAGTAATGTATAAAAAATTTTTAAGTCAATTCCTGCTTAGATCAACAAATAAAAATTTTATTTTAGCTACTTTTTATTAAATAGTTACAATTAATATAAATATGTATATGCATATGACAGAATCACAACATTAATTGGTAATTAATTTTTATTAATTATCATTCAAGCATCATATTGTCATCCAAAACAATCGTGTATATAAAATTCCAGTTCAACTGAATGCTTAACTGGAAAAAAAACCTTTTCAAAGTTGCCAAAAGGGTCGCTATGTCGCCGCTAAAAATGATGCCAACGTGGCTGTATTTATAATTCTTTAAATAATTAGTTTTAATCAATTAATTTTTATTAATTATAATTAAATTATTGTATTGTCATCCAAAATAAACTCATGTATATAAAAATTCAGCTCAATTGAGCGCTATAAAATATATTTTATTAACGATTGAAAATTCCACGAAGATAAATAAATATAGAGAGAGTGTGAGCTAATAGTAGGAATTGGAAAACGGCATATTAATAGCAAAATTGATCGATTTGATTGCTTGATTAGTATAATTTCCCGCTAAATTTTGAACAAATTGTTTTCCAATAACTGAATTTCTTAGTGAAATGGGATATGATCTGGCCTCTCAGAAAAGGCCGGCGGGCTGCAACTTGATTATCTCTGCTTTTGATGAATTGTTCATGCCTGTTCTGATTCCTTTTAAAAGAACTGTTCTTTCATGATTAAAGAACAAGTTAAAATTTAACCTACTCTTTAACATATATACATGTCCTTTAAATTCCTCCAACAAAATCTCAAACGTTTGCAAAGAAATTTAACATCAGAGAACATATTTGAAGAAAAATCACGTTTTTTTCAAGTTAACAAACTTATAAATTAAATTCATGCCAAGCAAAGCAGCATTTAATATTTTTATCAGCAAATAGAAAAAACAAAGTAGTTGTGGTAATATTTGAATATAGGTGTATATCAAGCAAACTTAATGTGGTTTAAGTAACTGGAAGCTTTTACTGGTATCTTCTCTTTCAAAACTTTGGAATTAAAAGTAAAATAGGAAAATGTATAAGCAAGAGAGATCTTCTTTAGACTAAACTAAAGACAATTGTAAACTTAATATTTATATAGATATTAAAAAGAGATTCTTTTATCTTTCACTGATTCTGTAATACACAATTCATACAAATGTACACTCATGGACAAAAAAATTAGCGCACCAAGAAAGAGTCGTCAAAATGAAACGAAATTTTACATACGTAATGACTACCTTTTGATATAAGTAAACGATTATAACATCAAAGAAAAAGGATCATTTATTTCACAGAAAAAGGCAAAAGGACGAAGGATTGAATACCCTGTTGAACACCCTCAAGCGCAAATGCACGATGCGATACGATCAGGCATTGAGGCATACAATTTCTCTATGATGTCTTGAGACATTTCGTTCCATATTTGCAATAAACTTGTCTCTAGTTCGTTCAAACTAGTGGGTTGCTCAACTCACCGTCCCAAATGATCCCAGATATACACGATTGGAGACAAATCTGGAGATCGGGCAGGCCAAGGAAGGAGAGTAACAGCCCGGAAACAGTCTATCCGTGCCTATAGCTCCTGGGAGCCGTTGCATGAGTGGCAACACATGTGGTTGCAGGATGTCATGGACAAACTTCTGGGCTGTCATAGTGCCTCGGATCAATAATAGGGGACACCGTGTATTGTAGGAAATGGCACCCCATACCATCACACTAGCTGTGGGAGCGCTGTGTCGCTATAAAGCAAAGGCAAGATTGAGGTGTACACCACGGGGTCTCCACACACGAACACGATTGTCATCACTGCTGATATTGAATCTGGATTTGTCACTAAAGACGACCTGGTTCCATTCCGCTGCAGTCCAGTTTCCTCGTGTGCGACACCACTCCAAATGGAGGCGTCGATGGGTGAGTGTCATGGGCAGCGCACGCACTGGGCGGCGTGATCCCAAATGTCCTTCAGCCTGGCGCCTTTGTATGGTTCGAGAAGACACAAGCCCCCTAGTGAAGGTGCTACCTGTGCCTGGATGGCGGCCAATGAAGCAGTAGGCTGTACGCATGCATTTCTTACGATGTAGTGGTCTTCTCGAAGGCTGGTCTGTCGAGGGCGTCTTGAGTCTGGTCTTCGTGTAAATGACATCCCTCTTATCCTCTGGTTCCAACACCTCCTCAGAACACAATCAGAGTAGCCTAATTGACGAGCTACTCGCCTAGCTGACCACTCAGCTTCCATTATGCCGATGATTCTCCCCCTCTCAAAGCTGCTCATATTGTCTTCGAAAACGGCGTAATGGCATGTCTACTTCAGTGCTTTGTAAAGGATTCAACCCGTTCAAACAAGCGTTGGTTACCTGTTTTATGTTCAATGGAGAACTACGTTAAACGCGCTCCTACCATCTATACGTCATGCACAATCACGCTGCATTTCTAATCGTTTGCACATCTCTTCGGCATGTACCTTCATGCCAAGTTTCATTACGATCTCGCAATTATTTCTTGGTGCGCTAATTTTTTTTGTTCATGAGTGTATTATGTTTTGTTTGTTGGATTTTTCTTTTGCTTATAAAATTTCCAAAAATAATATATTATATATATATATATATAATATATTATTTTTGGAAATTTTATAAGCAAAATATATATATTATATTATATATATCGCTATGTAGATCTGGGTTTCGAAGATGTTATGCTATCGGTCTTCAAGAGCAAGACACTTCTTCAGGAGCGATGAAAATTTTTGTAGAAAACAATCCTTGAAATACAGGATACAGCACTAGAATTCGCTTAATAAATTCCAGAACTACTTCACCTCTTCTACAGTACTCAAACACAACTACCAATGTCTTAAAACACGTGCAATTAATGTTTAAGATTATTCACAAGCACTCACTTGAAAGGAGAAACTAATCGCTAGTTGGCTCTTTAACGGTCAAAATAATACTAATCCAGTTTTGGCGAACGACTCCCTATTAAGAGATCACAAGGATCTTTCGGGAAAGATTCGCTTACGTCATAGATCGCGATATTAATAGATTTCTCCAGTAATATCCAGAAAAGCATCCATACGGTCGTCAACACGCCAAAGCGCTCTCTAACATGGTTACTAAAATGGTCGCAACCGAAATGGTACTTGGCTTTATCGCCAACATTTCGCCAAGTTACCTTTGAATTTCCATTATAATGTAAGGAACGGCGTTGCTTGCGAATATTACAATTTTAACATAAAATATAAATACAACAAAAAATATTATTAACGAATTACAGTTCCTGATATAAATTACTTACACTAGTTTAAGCATTCATTACATACTATTTTTAACGATGTATATACAATGTATCGATGAGATTATATTCATTTCGTGAATTGCAGGCGTAGCAATTAAAGAAGCTTCTTGATATACTGATTACATCATCGTTTATTTAATTAATTTTAATATCAGATGAGAAAATTCAACATATTCAATGCTTAAGTGCCACCAAGCAAGAGAGGGAATGATATCTTTTCTACATTTAAGTATGAGAAAGAAAAACAGAGGAAAATGTAGTCTAATGTATATCCACGTGTTGAAGTGAAGTGAAATATTAGTTATTCTTAGAAAGTTCCTCAGATTATCTTAGGGAAAGTTTCCACCACTCAGTAAAGGACGTGTAAGCAATTAAGATATTCTTTAAGAATCGTAACTAAATCTGTCAAAACAATTTAAGGTCTAATTTTTTTTTAACTAGGGAACATGAGTTAATCTGTCGAAATACAGGTTTTAATCTTTTAATACTTAATGCTTTTTAAGGTGCCACATCACTTTTTGTATTTTATTTAGTTATATTGTTTGCATTATTATCTTTCCATTGATATACCACTTATCACCTGAAAATACGAAGTTGGAAAAAACTTCAATTAAAAAATGTAAAGAAACAAATTAGGATATTCGACCACGCCACCTTTTTAGATACAAAAGCTTAAAAAAAAGCTTTTATTGATAAAGAAAAGCTATTTTAAAAAGTAAAATAACTAAAAAAAGAAGGTGTAACAAATAAAGCAGGATATTTTTGAAGTATTGAAGTATTTTTGAAGAAAAAAAAATTGGGGGGGTGTCTAGAGTCGAAAGTCCACCATTTTGGTATCATGCTCCTATACGCCACCCAACATATTCTTTTGATTTTGTCGATTTTCGAGAACAAAAACAATAAAAAATTAATTATTGAATAAATAATTAGCATTAATTAATAAAATTAATTATTAATAACAAATACATAATTAAATTTTACGTAATATATACATAGGTTTATAAGCAATCGAAAAAATATCAAGGACTATGAGGTTTATCCAGACCTCTAGGACACTCCCCCCCTTGTGTGCGCCACTGATTTCATTAATATACATATTTTTTTCTTTTGAGATGTGTCCATGAAAAATTATAATTAGGCATTTTGTATTAATCATTTTATATTTCATTTCATATTTATCATATGTTTTTCATAATAAATTATAGTTTTAAAACAAACTAAAAAACACGCTTTTCTAGTGAATCGAACTAAAAAGTAAAAAAATAACTCTTAGTATAATAATAAAATGATTCACGAGAAAATCGATGTCATTGTGGTAAAAGCGAGGGGTACTTTGCACTACATTTTTACACTAACTCAGCATTTCGGAATAGAACTAGAAGAAATTATAGCAATTAATATAGAGCCCCCACGCATTTATCCCAACGACATTATATAATTTTCTCGTTAATCATTTTATTCTTATATTAAGAAAAATTTTTTTAAATATTTTATAAAATATATTAAAATATTTTTAAAAATTATTTTTAAAAAATTTATTTAAAATAAATAATAAATATTTTTTTACTTTATTTGTATTAACTGCAATCCTACTTGGGGTTTTAGGGTTGCTCCTTAATATTTAATCGCCAAATTTGGAAATGGTATAAAAAATTAGTCGCCAAATCTCGAAAATCCTTAAAATTCTTATTCCTGACCATCATGATTAGGATAACGAAACAAAATTTTGAAATTATTGTATTGTTATCGGTACTTGACAAGTGTGCAAAATTTTGGTTTAATCTGACCTTTTAAAGTGAGTAAAAATCGAGTTCAAAGATTCCATTACATACAAGAGTAACTTGTAATAGCATGTTAAAAATATAGTATTTCTATATTATATGAAGCAAAAAAACTTTAAAATTTCTGTTATGAGACAAAAAAACATTTTTTAATCTTTTTCCTTGTATTTTCTTATGCTATAATACTCACTAAAAGAGGATAATTTATAAAATATACGGGTTGAAATAATTTGAAAATTGTATAATTTTTAAGAAAAATATGTAGATAATATTTTAAAGGGATGTTTTATTTTTATTTTTGCTTATAATAATTTTTCCAGCATTATAAACACATTAAAATGATTTTTCTCAGTTAGAGTTTTTTCGCATTCAAGCTTCTCCTTCCACAATTATTTACCAATCAATATCAATTTTTCCTGTGTGTTATATATAATGCATGTAACAAAATTAGGGATCGATTTTGCTGTAGATTTAATACTTCTTTTTAAAAAAAATTCAAATGCAGAAGATTTTGGCTATTTTGTTGAATTTTTGCATACATATTAATGTTTTATTTTTTTCTCCAAAACTGATTAAATTATTGTAAAATAGATCCCTAAAGTTTTTAAAAACATTCTTAAGAATATTACAAAAAATTCTAGTTCAAAAAATTAATAATTACTAAAGAAGTGCAATTTTAAAATTTTCTAAATTTTCTTTAAAAAATATTATTTCTAAAATTGTGTGACTAATATTTACAAAATTTCATCTCGTATCATTTTCTTGAAAAGAAAAATTATATATAAAATGCTAAAATATAATTTTTAAATACATAGGTAAAAGTATTATTCAAAAGGTGCCAAGTCCTATTAAGGAAATAGAGACTTAGTTTTCGGAACAGGTAATTCGGATTTTTGTATGATATAGATAAAAATAAATAAGATTTGAATTTTAGTAGATATTAATTTAAGTTATTATATATTATTTTACATATATTAATTGTAATATACACGTATGTACATATTTTACTATCCATATATATTTCTGCACAAATTTGCTTAATTGTTTTTGATATTTTTAGTAAAAAGAAAAAATTATTAGAAGTGCATGTGTGAAATATATATATATATATATATATATATATATATATATATATATACATTAAATATATTAAATATATAAATTCCTATTCCAATTTCCTTTGCTTTCAGTTCCTAGATTCTATTATTGGAATTCAAATAGAAAGTCTGTATAGTATTTTCCAAGATAATCCGGACCCTTCATAAAATTACCTTCGGTCATTTCTTTTCAGTCCTCCATGGTGGGTATGTACTTAAGAAACACAACAACTGATATGGATATCAAGCAGACACAGAAAACACAACAACACTTAAGGTATCCGAATACGTTCGGAACCGTGATTTTAAAAAAGAGCGTAAATGGATAATATTTTTCATGATATTTAGTGTCACTTAGATTAGAATACATGTATAAAAATGTTTTAAGGACATTATAAAAAAAATTATTTAAATACAATATTTTTGCAAAAAATTAACTTAGAATAATCTTTTTTCAAAACATTCTCCTTTTATAAAAAAAATGCTTCGATAATAATAACACTTCGCTTAGAAAAAGTAAAGACTTCTCTCCAGAGAATCAGAACTAAGAGTTTTGAAAAATTCGCATTATTTTTTTTTCAGAGCTACTACCAAGTAAAATAATTATTGGCGTTTTTTTTTTTTTAAATTTCTCCCCTCTGTTCTAGTAAAATATGGATAAACCCACTTCTAAGTTGCATATTTCAAAAATTGTACTTCGACCTCTGTACAGAGGTCTGAGTATAATATGTAGGCAAAATATTTTTATAATAGAAGCATTTTTCATAAAAGGAGAATGTTTTTAAAATTGGTCATTCTATGTTGATTTTTTGTCAAAATATTGTACTTAAATAATTTTTGATTGTAATAATATTTTTCAAAATATTTTATATAGGTTTTCTTGTCTAAGTGTGACACTAATTATCCTAAATATTATTCATTTCTACTCTTTTGCAAAGTCACGGTTCCGAACGCAGTCGGATACCTTAAATGGAACATCAGAGGACTTAACAGCAACATGCAAAATCTTCAGTTTTCATACCCTCATGAAATAAGGTAGCAATTTTTTATGGTATGACTGAGAAATTGATTTTAATACAGTTTCCTTGTCTGAAAGTAGTGTAAATGAAGCAATTGAATCTTCAGGAAATATAGGACGAAAAAAACTCTGGTAGTAAGATGTATCGAATAAAACTTAATTGATTCTCCTTGTTTGAACATTCTTTTAGGGCAACGTTTCTCAAACTGTGGGCTGATTCCTAGGGAGTCGTGATAATCCTACCAGAGGGCGTGAGCATATCGAAAAGTCGAAAATAAAAGATTTAAAAAGATTATTAATTTACTGAAAGGGGTCAAAACAAAGTATATTTTGAGACAATAAAATGCACACATTTACAATGATATAGTATACTTACTGCACAAGGTATTTGATCATTAATTCATCAAAACTAAGTTAAGAACAAGTTCAATAATTACTAGTAACCTTATGGACTTGTCATTACAAAATTATATGCACAATTTAATACTTATCTGGATAATTTATACAGTTTATAATTAAAGTCGTGTTGTAGCTTTAACGTCAAAGTACATTATTATTGAATGGAGGGGGTGGCATGAAAACTAGGATTGAATATTGGGTCGCAAACATTGACAGTTTGAGAAGCACTGTTTTACGGGGGTGAAGGTATCCAACTACGTTCGGAACCGTGATTTTAAAAAAGCGCATAAATGGATAATTTTCATGATATTTAGTGTCACTTAGATTAAAATACATGGATAAAATCGTTTTAAGGACATTTTGACAAAAAAAATTATTTAAACACAATATTTTGGCAAAAAATTAACTTTGAATAATCTTTTTTCAAAATGTTCTCCTTTAGTGAAAAATGCTTCTATTATAATAATAGTTTGCCTGCATATAGCTCAGACTTCTGTACAGAGGCTCAACTATGATTTTTGAAAAATTCACGTAGAAATTCAGAGTTACAACCAATTGAAATAATTATCGGCGTTTTTTTTCTTAAAATTTCTCCCCTCTGTTGTCGTAAAACATGGGTAAACCCACTTCAAAGTTATATATTTCAAAAATTCTAGTTGAGCCTCTGTACAGAGGTCTGAGCTATATACAGGGGCAAAATATTATTATAATAAAAGCATTTTTCACAAAAGGAGAATATTTTGAAAATGGGTCATTCTATGTTCATTTTTTGTCAACATATTGAACTTAAATGATTGTTTATTGTAATACTATTCGTAAAACAATTTTATATACATTTTCTAATCTAAGGGACACTAAATATCATAAATATTATCCATTTATACGCTTTTGCAAAATCACAGTTCCGAACGTAGTCGATTACCTTAAATCTCCAATTGTAGGAAACATTTTGCAACTGTCATAAAGCATTTACTGAAACTTCTTTTATCACGCATAGATTCAGACGCATAGATTTATCTTTCACGCATAGAATCAGACATTTTTCTCTTCCTATTTTCTACAGTTAATAGGCGTTTTTTGCGGAAGTCCATCGAGGGTCGGACGCTTTTATGCCCCTCAGCTGCAATATCTGCTTCATCATGTGGTTAGCATAACACCGTTCGTATGCACACTTTACTCCAAAAGAATTGCGGGGTCTCTCATCTGACATCGCCCCGATAACTTATGGCCTTGAAAAAACATTACTCTACTCACGAGCCGGATTGAAAGGAGAGTCCAGTTGAAACGCCAAAAAGATTGGTTGTGTTTACCTCCTCCATCACAAACGTCATATTCTGCAGTATTGGAAAAATCAATAGTATAAATAACATCTATTTAAATGTATATACTATAATTAATAACTGAGGACGTAAATAAATCAATTATTTTTATTCTGAGCTCTCACGCAACCATTAATTTTCCCGAACGTCACATGGTCACTGTGTTTTCCTTTGCTCTAAATCAGCTTTTTTCAAACTATGGGGCGGCACCTTCTTGGGTGGCGTGAGCACATCGAAAAGTCGAGAACAAAAGATTTTAAAATATTATTAATCTACTGAAAGGAATCAGAGCAAAATACATTCTAAGATAATAAAAAATACACATTTACAATGATATAATATACTTATAAATGCATCAGCACTACTCAATATGTATTTGATAATTAATTTAACAATACTATAAATTATGAACAGGTTTAATAATTACTGGTTACCCCATGGGCTTGTACAAAATTATATGCAAAATTTAATACTTATGACAATTTATATAGTTTTATAATTGAAGTTGAATTATAGCTTTAGCGTCAAATTACACTATTATAGAATTCAATCCATTGTCATTGTATGGAGGGGGCGCCATGAAAATTAGGATTGAAAATTGAATCGCAAACATTGAAAGTTTGAGAAAATGAGTTTCTAAATGATTTTCATACAGGGCACTACAAAATGTCTAATGCTTAAGCCACATGGTTAGCATCCTCTTTTTATAGACTTTTTAAAATTATAAATGCCGGCTTATCATTTTGTTATTGATACTACAAAAAGGATTTGCAATGCATTTCTGCTTCAGTGAATTTACCCTTGAATTCATTCTAGAATTCAAAACACACACAGAGTACGTTATGAGTTTTTTTCAAGCTTTTTTTCATGTAGAAGCGTTGTTTCAAATTGCGACGTTAATATAGCAATCCATCAGTCTATTCATGTAGACGCACAATGTTACCCTGAATTGCGTCAATTCGCAGATACGCAATTGGTCTTTATCCTGGTTCCGGTTGTATAAATTCCCTATCAATATTCCACAGGTAAAGTTAAAATTTAATCTGAAAATCCAAAAACTTTGCTTCAAAACTGTAGGTACACGATTTCTATTTTCTTGGTCTCACGTATTACGTAAATTCAGGATATTACTATAATGATTAACGAATACTTTTTTTCCTTTGAAACTTTTCTTCCCCTCCCCCTTTTTTTTCTTTGTATTTAAAAATTTGCGCACACGTTTCACAACTATTTTTTTTTCTACAAATAATACACTTCACAACGTTTCTTTAATAATGGAACAAAAAGATTTCTCCTTGGCAGGCGCTAAAACGTGTTCTTCGACCCTCAGTCTGCTTACTTCTACCATTTGGAAAATATTGTAAATTTTGAAACATTATATGGTAATTTTAATTTCGATTAATAAGCTGTTAGCCGAGAATTTCTGCCCTCGAAATATTTACATTTTTTAATCCTTCATCGAGAGCGTTCTAAAAATATCTAGCTCTCTGTTTAAGCCATTTTTCAAATATAGTTTGTCTGTCTTGATTCTACTGCAATGTTTTTAAAATCCGATTATTTTTTTACGTTTTACACATGGTCTTTCTTTTACTTTTGATACGATGTTCTAACAAGTATTTTGAAAAAAAAACTAGCATTCTCACACAATTGTAGATCTAACAATCCTATTCATGTTAAAAAAACATTTTTATTGATATTTGACAGTTTTCTTTGATATTTTACAATATTTACATTCTAAATAGCTGTGATTCAGTTTTCTTCTTTTTATGAATGGAGTAAAATAAGGACAGTTTTGAATGGAAGAAACTGCGCAGGTATTTTCAAAAATCGTATTTAAGAATGAAATGTCTCGTATTTTTATATATTTATCCGTCAAGCATGACTTTTATATACATTCTGTATTCCCTTTTCTTTAAAAAAAAATAACGGTTAGATGAAATGATTTATGCAGCAAAACCTCATCACCCAGCTAGAAACAATTGAAATAAAATATCATTCAACAAGAGTCATGTCAGAGATACAATACTTTCACAGACTCCTATCTTTGCAATAATCCCATTTTTCTTTTTTACTTGTCTTTCGTCTCGTGACGTTAAACCTTTTATTACTAATGCCAAGATTATTTTTTATCACATTTGGGAGATTTCACTGTCACCGATTTTGAATGTTATTGAACTTGAATTTGAAATAAAGTTTTCAGTTTTAAATTTTTAGAGAATTCCGGTCGCGGCATTCGAGTGCTCATGATCTAGTCGTGGATTTAAAATAATGCTACTGAAGAACCCCCATATAGAGAAAGTGATGCATGTTTACTCTATCTAGATTCAAGTGAGTTTTATGTTAACGCCGCTATATACAAGTGTGACAATTAAATAATAGGACTAGTTTTAAAAACTAGCTTTTTTAAAAACACTAAAAATACCTTTTAACCCCTTCTTAATGCATAGCTGCACGTGAGTTTTCCACCGTTCAAAGCAGTGCTGATGATCATTAAGTTTCATCATCTTCAGTAAGTCTGCTATTTCTGCCTTTACCCCTTCTACAGACTTTTTGTGGACAATATTGAACAGATTACCAGTACAGTCATATGGGACCATGGTGCTATCTGGTTTGATTCCGTCAGGGATACGACATTATCATCATCGTTTGATTTTGTTTCTGAATTTATAAAACAGTACTTAGCAAGTGTTTAAGAAACACTCCTTTGCGATTTCTGCTTCAGTAAACGGTTGCATATGATTATCCATAATATAGAAAATTTTGTATGTATTCCTTGTTACTGCTGCATCTGTGGGACATTGCTCCCCCCCCGATAAAACACTTTATTGATGTTGCAACGATTCTTTTAAGAAAGCCAATTTATATCACCTCTTCAAAGAGACTCTTGAGGAAAAGTCTCACTGAACGCGATTGATTTGTATTTAGTAATAAAATGATGCGCAATATTATATTTTGTAAGTATAAATCTTTTGTCACAAAAATCCATGATCTATGTTTATTTTTTACTACAAAATAGTCAACTTCCAATGGTCTTGAAACAACTTATTTTCTTCGGAGATATTTTGCTCCGAAGTAAGGGATATTTAAAACTCAGTTTCATCCATGAAACGTTACTCCAGTTCATTTCTGTAACGTCAGCCTGTTGTCTACTATTATTGTTTCTATTCCACTGTTATTTGTTATTACTAACCGTTATACTGTTACTTATAGGAAAAATAATGTATTGAATTGGTACCCGTACGACATCAACAGCAAAATTAATTTATTTCACTCCTTGATTGATAGAATTTTTCTCTAAATTTTTAATAAATTGCTCTTAAGTGATTAAATTTCTTGGTGCGATGGACCATGATCGGACCACTCGGAGAAGCCCGGGGGTCCATATGCGACCCGCGGGCTGAGTATCGCTGCTCTAAACCCTCTTTGGATGAGCTCGGTTCCTTTGGACATTCTGCAGGATCTCTGGTGCAGTTTCAAAGTGCGACGTTTATAATAAATCATATAGAACCTCTCTTTTTTTTCGAATTGTGAAGAAAAAGATACTTTCTAACACAATGGCATTGTAAAATTCCATTTAGCAGGGTATAAAGTATTTAGCTCAAGGTAGTGAGAAAAGTATAAAAAAATTTCACATTAAAATTTCTATCTAATCATTGTTTGCTCCTGAGATTGAAGAATCCAACAAAGCGCGCTATCTTCCATCATTAAAGATGGTAGAAATTTAGCACAATTTGAGATAAGTCCACGATTCTACCGCAGTTTTATGCCAATATTATCGAGATAGAGGTGCATTCTATTGGCAAAGGGTGAATAATAAAACTCTAATCTGTGTTATCATCTTCAACCAAGAAAAAAACATTTATAAACATAAAAGGGGTAAATGGGGTTACATCGTCCCGATTTCTTTTGTTTCATTCAAATCGGTTGAAGTCGGCCCAGAATCCGTAATTTTGTAGGGTTTCTGAGATAAAGATGAAAAAAGAAGACAAACTGGATATCACGTGAGAAGATAATGTTTCTGTCAATAAAATTTCGTATAAAATGATAAAACAGCTGAATAAAATTAGATGACAATATCCTCGTGGCGATTTGATTTAAAATAGTTCGCCAAATTAGGCGATAATTCGCCACTCTTTGTAATCTGAAGCAATCTTATTTATCATTAATTTTTTTTTCAGTAATTTAAACAATACATCTATGTATCATTTTTCCGTTCCACTTAAAACCGGTCGCTATGAAAGGTGGTCGCATGATTGAGATAATACTTTCTTTGTGTTAATAATCGTAAACAATTTTTGTGAGATTAATTACTTAATAAAAACTACTTAAATATCTTTTTAAAAAATATATCATTCTTATCTATATAAAAAAGAAATTTTCTATAGCACAACACACACACACACACACACAATGACCTTTTTTAAAGTGTTGTGTGTATTTATTTTAAACCAATTTGTTCTTGTGAATAAAAATTTAAAAATACATCCTATTTTTTCTGGAAAAATGTTTGAATGTTTTTGTTCTTGCTAAACTTTGAAGTTATTTGATGACGAATCTCGTGATTTTGCGCCACAGTTAAGTGACGAGGATGAAACTTGAGCTGGCCCTCTATTCTCCTTACTTCTACACCCCGCCAACTTTTTCAACGGAAAAACATTAATTTAACGAGCTTTCAATTACTCGAATTCATTTTAACACGTTTTGGGTTACACTGCCAAGATGTCATTATGATGTGTTAAAGGTGAAAATGTAAGATCATAGAAACGTATGGATTTTTTAAAGGTGTATATTTGTGTTGTTTTTGCTAAAATTAAGTTTTTTAATAAAAAAAACTCTAATGAAAACTTTTCTAAATAAAGAAATAAATATATATTTGAGAATGTAGAAAAGATCCTCGCGTTTAATAAAAAGAAACCTTCGCGGTATCATTTTTGCACTGTTTCTAGAATGAGTTAGAACAGTGAAAGGAGAGAAATATTATTACCCTTCCTTTGCGAAGTACATTAACTTTTTTTAAAAAAAAGTATAGAAAAAGAGGAAAAATTTATGCGAGAATAAAATTATATAAAGAATAGTGTTAAGCCAAAAAGAAGTTTTTATACATTTGTGGTTTTAAAATGTTTTATACACACCATTTAAATATTTTTAATTACTTTACTCTGAAAGTAAAAACTGAAAAAATAATCAATTATTTCACATTTTCAAGCTTTTCTCTCCTAAATGAAAAGAGTATATTGTTTGTGCTGTCTTTTTTTCACGATTATTTTCAGTTAAAGTTCAGTTAAGGAGAAAACCTAAACTGAATGCATACTGTTGAAGAAAATTATTTTACTTTGAATCGCAAAATTGTATAATCAACTAATTATTCTCCATTTTTAAGAGTGCAATATTGTAAGTGAAAACGTGGTAAACTGCATCAATTTATATTAACAATAGAGGCTTTTTCTACCTGAAACACAAAATGTGAGCAAATGTGGTTCTAATGATGTTTGTCATGCAAATTCTGCTTTTTTGTGTGTTTAAAACTCTCTTCTAATACCTCCCGAACCCCAAATGGAAAATATGTACTTTGCGCTGTATAAAACTTTATCGTTAAAAGCAAACGCCATTTTCCTTCTTGGAGCATAATTATTCCAGTTTTCTACTTTTGCAATAGTATTGTTTCTATGTAATAGCACTAAACTACTTTTTAACAATTTGTAGTTTAAAATCGATTATAGATTTATCTTTGAAGTCAATTAAACTAATATTATTCTTGTTATTAGGTTGATTGCGATAAATCTGTAATCCTTCATCATCTGGCTGATAATATTTAAATGAACTAGGATTATCAGCTCTTTCTCTGAATTCTCCTGGTTTTTAATATTATTGTTTTATAGGTAAATTCCACTTCCCATAAACCTAATCTGATATTAATACTGTTCCTTTATCTGATAATAATAATAAACTGTTGTTTAATCCTGAAAGAAGTATTTTATCTGAGTTAAGCTTGAGACAATCACAATGACTTAGCACAGTGGTTCCCAAACGTTTCATCTTATGGAACCCCAAGAACTTGAAGGTGCTTTCATGGAACCCCTAGAACAAGAAAGGGTTTTCGTGGAACCCCATTCTATACACATACTTCGAAGAATATGTATATCAAAATAATATTTAAAGTAGATAAACATGTTATGTGCACTTTATGTAAAGGCAATTAAAAAAGTATTGCATTTATTATTAAAAAATTATAATCTAATTTTTTATTATAATTTTACTCATTAATAATATTAATTTGTGATCCAAATGTCACTTATACATGCATTATTTAATAACTTTTTTTTTCATTCAGTCGAAGTCTAGGTCTATTGAGATTAAATGCAATCGCATTATTTATTCACAGTTTAATTTGTTTTATACTTTGTTTTTGTAGCCACTCACTTTGACTTAAACACGATGCTCTGAATGGCATTAAAATGTTTATAGCTGTATGAGAAAACCCGTGTATTTCGTATGAATTTTTAACCTAAAATTTAGTTGCTGTTCTTCTTAAATTTGGATTATAACATCAAATCTGTTGATATGTTGATAAATTGTTTCTTTTTCATTATAGGTGTTTTTACCACAAATACAAAAAGGTGAATTTCCTATTAGAAAACTATTTAGTTTTGCAAGGCATTTTGTAAACAAACTAGTAGAAATTATGTCGTCAAACTCGAGATAGTAAACGATAGAATATTCTCGATCTAACAGGAATTTATATATATATATATATATATATATATATATATATATATATATATATATATATATATATATATATATATATATTTTTGTAAAGATAAAGCGTTTTAATATTAATTTATTATATTATAATAATATATATAAATACAATTTTTAGTTTTAATAAATAGGACGAGCTATAGATACTTATAACTATATAAACTTGATAGAGAACCATTTTGAATGCTTATTTATTTATTCTCGATTTTTTCATTGTGAGTCGCGGAACCCCAGGGTTCCCTGAAACACAGTTTGGGAACCACTGACTTAGCTTATCACCACTGTTCACTCTAAACTTTTCATTTATTTGTAAAATTCTAATACAAAAAAACATACTGATTCGTTAATTTTCTTCGTTTTATCTTGTAACAATATTATTGTATCTTTGAACTCAATAGATAATATATCCATTTTTGATTCTTGATAGAAACTACTCAGTAACATGATAAAGGCGTTGCCTTCTCCTAAATTAGGATCGCTGACTATCATCAAGTCATCTCTTAAACAAGAGAAAATATATTCTCTGTATTGGTTATCTACAATGAATCTATGCCTTTCATCTATATCTTTGGCCGTTACAATAGCAATTTTAGTATTATTATCAAAAGTTAAAAGGTATTGGTGTTACTTTCCAGGGATTTTCAGTACGCTCGAGTTGCATAGGCGCATTATTTAGAATAAAATGAAGCTTTTGATACCACTGTATGCCGTTTTTGGAGTTTATACTCCTTAAGAATTGATTTTCATATAAAGCCCCTGGTACAAAAATATTATGAGGAATAAAATTTGAAAAAACGTGCTAAAAAAAAAGAGTTACGTGTGCTTCTGCGCATGCGCTAAATCTCTGTCCAAAAAAAAAGAAAGAAATGTTTCTACTTTTTCTTCGTTTTTAAAATTGAAATCGTCCTTTTCTTACCGAAATCAGACAAAAAATTACTTACAGAATTGGAAAGCACATTTTTATCGCCACGATACGGTATAATTTATTTTACAAAAATAACAATATTTTATAAAATGAGACAATATCGATGCGTCTTTTTAAAAAGGATTTTACAATCATTCTGTACGGATTCTGCAGTGAATCGTTATTCCGTACTAAAAAAAGTCCATACTTTGGTCTTTTAGAATCAGTGATTTAAAATATAAAATGCCCAAAACATTTTTTTAAAGATTTTTTTAAAAAAATTTCAAAATTCCAATTAAACATTTAATAACTTCGTCATTTATAAAAATAATCACATGAAACTTTTTTTTCTGTTTGTTAAACATTATTATCCGTGTTCTGTCTAAAGATTGTAATAATTGCCTAAAAATTACGGATTTTAAATAGTTTGTGTTTTTCATCTAATACCCTTTTTACAAAAAATCATTTACAAATTTTTTTTTTGCTTTTTTGTTTGAAAATTACCTTTGTTTGTTATCTATGTGTGAAATATGAAAAGTATAACTTAAAAATTAAGCCCTCAAAAAAATTAAAACTTTAAAAAAATTCGCAAACTATGTTTACTGTTGTTCGTCTACTGCCGTCATTGGCGTCGAAAACCTGCTTTTTAGCTAAAAGACTTTCTCTCATATTGCATTCCACCTTAAATTGGCAGTCCAAATCACATCTGTTGCTATAACAAATGAAAATCACCAAATTTAGCGAGTAAAAAAATGCGGGTGAAAAATTTTATTTTGTTTCATTATGGAAATTTATTTGATTTTATTATGTACAATGAGTATGTAACATAATGTTTATGCAACATAATTGATGTATATTTTATATATATATATTATTTTACCGAATCAACATGAAAAATGTGAATAGAATAAATAATATGCATGCATGGTTTCAGTATTATATGAGAAGCGTTTATTTACCCTGTTTGCTTACTATATAATCAAAGACAACCGCATTTAAGTAGTAAATTCCAGTCGTACGTCGGAGCCGACACATACATTTTTTTTATAATAAAATGAACAAAACTGTTTTGACATGTGATAGCACGTTACGAGCTATGGTTTGGGATGTGGCTTCGCGATTCATCACTACCATGCGCACAATCTGCCTGTAATCATGGACAGTGGGGAGATGAAGTGGGTGCGACTGGCCCCTCGGGCCGTCGTTTCCTTCTACATCCAGCGATAACAGATCCGCATCACAGTTGCTTTGTTTCGTCCAACACGTTGACCGATTTCTCTGAAGGACAATCCACAATCCCCATAGGCAACTATTCTTCCTCGGTCGAATTCAGAAACTTGGTCAATAGAGATTATGTTTTACACGAGGCATAGGTTAACAGCTTACGCAAAAAAATTGCACGAAAAAAACGATTGTCGTACTTCAAATCACCAATCTGTTCTCCCCTTATATAGCACTTGCGGGGGGCGCTACGGTCACCCGCGATGTGTGTCTGCTCTGTAATGCTAATGATTTGTATATTTCATCGCCGTAAATGCATGATACAAATTTTACATGCTTCCTTCAGGGTGTTGCATTTTGTGTGACCATCATTGTATATAAATTTATTTGTATATTTATTTGTTTTTAGCTTATATACAAATCTATACCGTTGATTCTCCTAGTTGCAAAATTTTGATGATGACGCTGATGTTCTGAAGAACCGTATTCATATTCACCAGAAAAATAATTCAGAATTATTGATTATTTTTATAAAACCTCCTTACACTTTATAGAAGAGTTCTTGCTTATATGTGCGAAGGCGCCAAATACCGTGATTTGCAGCAAATAGTTGTGGGAACCCCCCTGAGTTCCACCCTGGACACCAAGATTAATTTGAGGCAAAGAATCACCAAGAGCCATTTGTATAATAATAACTTATACTTATTAACTTGATTCAAATATTAGAAACTTTAATAACATATAATATTTCTATGTTACGTCAAACAAAAGGGATTTACCTTTAATATTAAATTAAATTACGAAACATGAAATGAATCAATAACACCGCGTAAGATCAAATAAGGTCTACTGAAATAGGAGGTCTGAGAAATACACGCAACTCGAATTATTAGCTTTCATCAACTTAAACTAATTTAAAAAAAAAAAACTAACGCTTGTTCTTAGCGATGATAAACTATAGTATATCGCCTGGTATATTAGCTTCTAAGATGCCTTCGTAGAGTACTAGCAGTAAGGCTTCACTAACGTAATCCAATTAAATCCTCTAAACTTGAGGCTACTGCTGCTGGCTCAATAGCCTTCCTCTTTGCTAGCTTACAACGCTCTACTTAAATACCCTATCTACTTTGCATATCCCGTTCGCTTCTCGGAGTTGATTGGAAATATACGCGAATTTATAATCCTCAAAAAGACGCCTAAGAATATTAGTGTAAAGGTTCCGTATAGATTCGTTACATAGTGAAAAACCATTCCCTCTCATGTTTAGATAACAATTACTTCATTTGGCGACATGTTTTGGTTTGGTAACATATAAATGTTCGTGAGTATTAAGCATTATCTATATAATAATAAGGGGAAATGTTTGTGTATTTATAATGTAGCACAAAAACAAAGTGATTTAGACGCGTGAAATTTGGCACGTCGCATCTATCGGCCATGATGCTGTGCATTAAAAAAAGCTATTTTTTTCGGAATTCAAGTTATATATATATAAAGAGAGAGAGAGAGAGAGAGAGAGAGAGAGAGAATTTTTTTAATTCAATTTTTGAACGAGTTTCATGAGCCCTGGATTTCATACCTATTCCTGAATGCTAAAAAATATTTTATGCAGTATTGATTAGGATTATTAGATATTTTTACTACAATTATATTTATTTATTGGTATATTTATCCATTATTTTGTTCTTAGAGACAGAATTACAATTGTTAAAAAAATTTTATTCGAATAACTATTCTACTAATTACTGAACTTTAATTTTCTTGATTTGGCAACAGGTTTTTTTTCTAGAGTTCTAGCTTACGCTGCGTGACGAAGAAATCTTATCTAAAGTTTTTAAACGAAAAGTTGCTTTGATTTATAAATACCAGGAATATTAATTTGATATCGATATATATCGCAGCTTTTTCTTAGCCAAATAATTTTGCAATTTACTTAAAATTATTCAAAATACAATTTAAAAATTTGACCTTTATATTTTTTTAATCCTTTCATCTTGATTGTTATAATTTTCACAATTCCCCCGTCCGAAGAACAGGTATATACCAGATGGTGATTTATTTAGGCGCGCACATGTGTGTACAATAGAATTGAATGTGAGCGAAGTATAGTATATTCTTCTTGGATGTATATATAAATACCATACTTCGGACTCTACTTATAGTATTTTGACATTAAGGTGATTTTTTAAAGATTCTCGTCGAAAGAGTGAGGAGGCTTTTATACGTTAAATATAATCTATCCACATTTTCATGGACGAACAAATGGGTAAAGCGTTGACATAAAAGTACAGCACAAATATAAAAACAAAAACATGCACTTAAGACGGTCACAAAAATATTCTTTTTGCGCTCTAGAGATCTCGTCTTCTTATAATAATGCGCAACCGGAAGCGCGCCATTTAAATCATATAGATTCAGGTAAAGGCTTTTCTGATTGGTCCAGATACGCGGATGAGGTAGGATTGCATTAAAAAAACTGACGCTTTACTTTTGGGAAGATAACATTATGATTTCCCATTAGGTAAATATACTAGAAATTAATTGTCACGAAAAGTCACGCTGAGTAAATTAAAATTTTTAATTAAGATGTAAATGATGTAGTCGCATTCGTTTTCAAATGGATGAGGCTTGATACTTTCGCATCTTGTTTTATTAACGTAGAAAACACACACATAAAAATAACAGCCAAAGAGCAAACGGAGTAACATAAGAAAGACAAGAAGCGACTTAAATCTTCCAGAAAATCCTAGTATTTATACAAAATGACAACCGGTAACTCCCAAAATCATATGGCTTCCGTAAAAGCCTCCACTTATTGGACCAAAAATATCAAAAGATGCAGGTTATATAATTTCTAATTTTAAAATGTGAGCTTTTAATTTCGAAATGTTAAAATTACAGTTACATCCCATTAGGCAGGTAAACTAGTAGTTGATTATACGTGAAGTCCTGGAGGGCCCAGTAACATTTTAAATTAAAAAGCCCTGAAGAGAATATATATGTATTCAAAGTATCTTCTCACCAAAGGTTTATAGGTGCCCCTACTTTCAAACGCGTAAGCTTTGAATGAATGAATGAATATTAACGTCGAACTGTTCAGCTACATGATGGCTTTTGGCGACGGACCTCGTTATTTTGAACCATGGTCAAGTGACGAGGACGACACCTGAGCTGGCACCCCCTCTCCTAATTATCACCCCACACCAACGGGGGACATTTGAGCTCTCGACAGATTTAACTAGCATCGCTCCCCTACACGGTAGGTCTTTAGTGGTACTGGGCTCGAACTCGTGACACGCCAGCCACGATCCGATACATTGACCCCTATGCTACCACGGCCACTGCATAAGCTTTGAAGCCACCGCATTTATGATTTTCAGCTCCTAAGATGTTAGTGAAACGAGACACAACGCGACAACTTCAAACTCTCACTATATATATATATTGTACTCGTAAGTAGTATTGCTCCTCCACTTTGACACACGCTGGTCGAGGCACAATAAATTGCAGATAGTGAGATGAATCTCTATATACTATTTCAAAGAAACAGTTAAGGTCCCCAAACATTCCGCCCTCGCGAGTAATGACTTGGAAGTTGAGTACTAGATGAGGCAACACAGCCTAGCTACTAAAGGATGAATATCTTCGAATGTAAAAATTGACTCATAATCAAATTAGGACGTTCAAAAATACGAGCTAGTGATTTAAAAAACGACTTTGGCACTTGCTTCAGTAAGACCCGCCATTTCTCTCACCTGGACACTTCCAATAATGTAAAACAGAAACATTCCAAATGTGGATAAATACAACGAGGGATATATATATCAAGTGCAATAATTGCTGGAAAACCAATCTTTACTAAATATCTCTCAGAAAGCATGAGAACAAAAAGCGAGGGAACACTTTTTTTAGACCAAATAGTAAGCCTTTCCTTGGTGTAAAGTGAAATCCACTTCCGTGAATCGCATTACAGGAAGTACAAATGCTTATAGATTTTGCAAGATGCATGTATATGGACTGTCTGATGGAATGTTTATTTATGCTGCACCGCGAGGTGAGGCGAGAAAACGGACGACCGACATTCTACGCACGAATCGAATGCAAGATCTCGATTGGATTGGATTTATATTTACGTCCTACTCTCTGATGCAAAGCTAAGGCAGAGTGACCTATCCCCCGCGAAAAATCCACACCCTCGTTTAGTCCTAGTTTACATTTTTAACAACAATACACAGTAAATTTATATAATACAAATTAAAGGTAGCAGCACGTCAAACACACGTGTTGTGCTGTGACTAATGCCACCTGCCTGACGAAATCAGATCGAGGACCGCTAAATTCATCGCGGCTAAGAGCTAGAATTTTTACGCCTGTCGTTAAGCCTTAGCTTTCAGCACCATGCAGGTGACAGTACGAATTTGCTCAGTTACACCCCAATTTAGAGGGAGAAAACCCTGGGGGTGACCAGGGACTTCCCACTTCTCTTCCTCTTCCACCAACCACACGAGAGGACTTGCGGCTTGATGGCTATTTAGAGTACCCCCATGCCGCGCTGACACTATGCATTTAGAAACATCCATGTCTTCTCCGGGATTCGAATCCAGTCCCTACGTCACCTCAGTCAGCGTCGCTAACCACTATACCGGTTGGGCTACAACATACGTAATTACGTAATACAAATGTACATAAATAAAATATTAAAAAGGAAACATAGAGGGTAAGAGGAGAAATAAAGAAAATACATTATTCCAGTATCCTTACAAATGCATCAGAAATAAATTACATATACGTATATCTTATACAAATGCACAGCGCGTACAAACCCAAAGATTAAAGAAAGAAAAAAAAAGAGAACACATTTTTTTGTATAATGTTTTCCAATTAATTTTTTCAGTTGATGTCTCTACTTACTGTTGAAACTTTTTCGTTCTCTTAATTTATCCTTCAGTTTAAAAAAAAAAATAATCAGCATCGGAAGGAGAAGGATTCATTTTAGAGACCCCTTATCCCTTTTTTATATACATAAATGAAGAAATCAGCAGTAAAATAATTAGATTGAATTTTATTGGAGATATATATCTTATGCTATTTAAATCAAGAAACTAACCTCAAATGAATAGTCTCACTGTTAACTAAGAGGTAAACCAGGAAAGTGCTTTATATTGTGTGAGAAATATAAATAGGGTTTAATGACTAAGAAGTCTCTGCTCCAAAGACCCGTGAACCCACTCCACCGCAGTGAGTGAGTGAATATTAATGTCACACTATTCAGCTACTAGAGGGCTTTTGGCGACGGACCTCGTTATTTTGAATCATGGTCAAGTGACAAAGTCCCCCTCTCCTAACTTCCACACCAAATCTACTTGAGGACGTTTGATCTTAGACAGATTTAACGTGCATCGCACCCTTCCCTTCGCGGCGGGTCTTGAGCGGTTCTTGGCTCAAACTCATGACAAGCTGGCCCCGAGTCTGTTACCTTGACAACTGTTACACTTATTGGTAAACTAATTTAAATTTTGCAAAGCTAGCAGTGAAATTTATGTGTCGAGGAGGCATGAAGACGAAAAACAGTTTCTTAAAATTGGCCTTTAATAATCAATCATAAAGTCACTCTGCTCGATACTGGAGCGATAAAAACTATAAGTTCAAAAAGCAACATTACCAGAAACATCCGATTCGAACCGTCTTCTAATATTGTAAAATTAATCTCTAATCTAAAATGGTGATGCAACCTGCAGTTGCATTGCCAACCAGTTGTTCTCTCCCTCTGAGAGTTAAACCACTCACATACTTCTTATATTTCCGTTTCTCCTTCCTTTTTTAAAAACTAACATGAGCCGAGTTTAAATACTAGCTCGATTTGCATGGCAGTTGCTGCCAACCTCAAATCACGAAACTCAAAAAGATCGGGTTCGAATCGGTGTGCTTACTTTCATTGAGATCATGGAACGGGATTGGAAAAATACAAGGAGATCATAAAAATTTGGATCCGATTTTTTTAAATGTCTAACAATCGGCCCCCTTTTTCCAATCTCTCGTACCATTATCTCTTACAAATCAGTAAATTAATTTTTAATCTATAATCACATGTTATACAATTTAACACAAAAATACATTTTATTCACAATCTTTATTGTAATAAACAAACTAATATTTTAATCTTAAAGAAACAAAGTCTTATTCTCTAAAAAGAAATAATTTTCTACAAAATTCTAACAATTTTTCCTTTACCATGGGTTTGGTAAAAATGTCCGCCAAATTATTTTTGGTACCTATATATTTAATTTGGAAAACCTTGTCGTATATCAAATTCCTCAGAAAATGATAACGAACATCGATATGTGTTTTGTTCTATAATTTTCTACCGGTGACTTTGAAAAACTTATAGCAGCTTGATTATCACAAAACATTACATTTTCACTTAATTCCAAATTTAAACTTTTATTATCAATTACATTCTTTAGCCAAATGAATTCCTTAGCTGCTTCTGTTAAACTAACATACTCAGCTTCCATGGTCGACAGACTAACGGATTTTTGCTTGAAAGTTCGCCATGAAATTGGCGTTTCGTCTATAAAAGTTATGAACCCTCTCATTGACACTCGATCATCCCTATTTGTAGCAAAATCTGAGTCTGAATAACATCTTAGTTTTAATGATTTAACTTTTGAAAGTTCTAATTTGTATTCTTGAAATACCTCGTCAAATGACTCACTTCGTAATTGTGTGTTACCTCGTGCAACTAAGCGGGCCTTGTATCTAACAATTTTATTATTTTCATCCTATTTAATGGTATAAACCCAACGGTTTTCTAAAATTTTTATATTATCCGGATGATCAACTAAATCCCAAACTTTACGTTCCTTCATTACGTTAATTTCTTTATCCATTGCATCATGCCATTTAGATGCGTCTCTGGATCTTATCGCCTGTTTGTAACAATTAGGAATAGTTACTTCAACCATAAGAGCTTCTTGTTGCTCTGACAAATCTGAAAATCCCTGGGATTCGGTATTATGTTTTCTAAAATTAAATAAACTAGGATCATACTTAATATTATGCCTCTTACAGTATCTCTCTATTTCGTTAAAAGATTTTAATCGGGTTGCTTCCCCTTCTATACTATAATATACGTTAGATCCAGTTACTTTCCTACCTATGTTTCGAATCCACTTAACCTCTGTACATGGGATCAAGCTATGATTATCGGAAGATACATCTGGTTTTTCAGATGTTGAGGGCGTTTCCGTACTTGTCTTTGAAACTAAACGACTCGTTAATGAATCTTTTACTCTATCAAAATCATCCTCATCATCATAATAATCAGGAAGGTTTAAATTATATCCAAAGTTACTATTAACTTTTTGTCTAAAATTAATTCCCTCTTATTTTCATCGAATCTTACATTAATAGTCTTGACTAATTTATTTTCATCTATCAACCATATTCTATAACCCTTAGTACGTTGTGCGTATCCCATCATAATTCCTATTTTCGCACGCATATCGAATTTTTTTTTCTAATTTGTTTTGGCACACCAGCGTATGCCAAACATCCAAAAGGTTTTAGATGCAATACCGATGGTTTTCTACCTGAATATTTTCGAAAGGCGTTTTGTTACTGTCTTTGTGACAAATTCGATTCCACGCATAAGTGAAACAAAGTAATGCTTCTCCCCAAAACTTATGGGGGAACTTCACTAGACTTAAGCAATGTTTTGATGCCATCTAGAGCGGTTAAATTGAATCTCTCCGCGACCCCATTCATTTCTGGCGTATATGAATTTGTTACCTCATGCTTTATACCCAGTTCTGTCAAGAAATTATCCATATCTTTATTACAAAATTCTAGTCCGCCATCAGTTCTAACTGCTATTACCTTTTACTTAGAAAACGTTCTGCTCGTTTCTGAAATCTTATAAACGTATGAAATACGTCAGATTTATTTCGGATGGGAAATACAGTCACCTTTCTTGAATAATCGTCAATTATACTCAAGAAATATTTATTACCGCCTTGGCTTTCAGTTGGCATTGGACCACAGAGATCCATATGCAACAATTCCAATGGACGTTTTGATCTTACGGCCCCCGTCTTTTTGAATGAAACTCTCTTGGACTTTGCTAATTTACACGGTATACAATGAGTCTTACCATTATCAGTTAAGCGTGGGAGACCTTTTACACTATCATTTTTACTAGTTTTTACCAAGTAATCGTTATTAACATGACAAAAGCGTTGATGCCATATTTCTATTGATCCGTTTTTTGTTTTAGCGGTTACATCACTAAAAAAACTAATTTCTTTACTTTTGGTATAATATAATGATCCGGCTTAAAAATACAAATTTTCATGGCGTGTCGCCGAAAACAATTTTATCCAGTCTTTATTAAAAACATTAATTTTACCTTTAGTACCCACAAAATGCGCACCTTTACTTTCTAATCTGGAACCGGATAATAAATTTCTCCTCAACTTACGATTAAATAATACATCAGTCAAAGTTATTTCATGAAAACTCCCCTTATATTTTACCCGAAATCTAAGTGTACCGATTCCTTCTACGGGACAACTTTTATCCTCCGTTGCTAACGACATTTTCATGTTAGTTATCGGCTTAAGATCTAAAAATAAACTCTTGTCATTACAAAAATGACTCGTGGCAGCAGTATCTATTACCCAAACACCTTTATCAGAGTTTTCCTCAAATAAGATACAACTAGTTACGAGTTGTTTATCTAGTTCTAAAAGACTACATTCAGCTTCACAAAATCTTAAATTTATATTAAACTCTGTGTTAAAAGTTTCATTTACATTTGAAGGAGATTTTTGTAGAGACTTTCTCTTTACAGTTTACTTTAAGATGCCCGTACTTATTACATACATAACACGGACCTATAGTCTTAATAGATTGTTTAACATTTTTAATAGTTTTACAGTTAAATACCTTACCACTTTTCTTTTGGTAATCATTCTTGCCATTTGGATTTCCATGAGCTGCAGCCGTAGCACCAGGTAACGTCTTCGACTTCTTCGAAGTGAAACTGCTCAAGTAAGCATTCTCCGCTTTCTCCAAATCTTGTTTCATCAACTGAAGACGATTGGCTTCTAATATCAGCTCTGCTTCAATTTTTACAACTCTGAAGTCCTCTTCTTTCCATCTGTAGATTTGTTGCACGGTAGACTGGAATTCCTGAGGAAGCCACCTTATTAATTGAAAGCCTATGTACAGGTCGTCCAATTTATGACCCGCTTCCTGTAGTCTGGTTGCCGCTGTCTTTACACGAGATATGAAGATTCCAACATCTTCCCCTGGTTGGTATTTTGTTCCAAAAATTGATCTAATAGTTGAATTACTCTTGCTCTTGTGACTGGTTCAAGTGATCTTTTAATATCTTCCATGCCGCTACTCCGTCAGTTGTTTCCGTTATCAGATTTTTCAAATCTGAACTGATGTTATATAGATCAACGTATAACATCTATCCTTACGAAGTTGTAGATCTAATTTTTCCTGGTATGTTGCTTCTTCATCAGGTTGCTCTGGCTTGGTCTGTACTATAAACTGCCAGCAACCATAATGCATTAAGAGTACTTGCATATCATGCTTCCACGTGTTCCAGTTATTTGGAGTCAACACTGATATCTGGTTGTTAAACTCCATATCTGTTACTCGATTTAGCGTACTAGCAACAGAGTTCATGAAAAATAGTTCTAGACTGGAACAGTATTTAAATAGACAAAGTTCATGGCCTGGTTCAACTGCTTAGCCTGTCTCGACACAGTACATGGACTGGGCCCATAACCAAATTTGTTACACTTATTGGTAAACTAATTTAAATTTTGCAAAGCTAGCAGTGAAATGTATGTGTCGAGGAGGCATGAAGACGAAAAACAGTTTCTTAAAATTGGCCTTTAATAATCAATCATAAAGTCACTCTGCTCGATACTGGAGCGATAAAAACAATAAGTTCAAAAAGCAACATTACCAGAAACATCCGATTCGAACCGTCTTCTAATATTGTAAAATTAATCTCTAATCTAAAATGGTGATGCAACCTGCAGTTGCATTGCCAACCAGTTGTTCTCTCCCTCTGAGAGTTAAACCACTCACATACTTCTTATATTTCCGTTTCTCCTTCCTTTTTTAAAAACTAACATGAGCCGAGTTTAAATACTAGCTCGATTTGCAGTTGCTGCCAACCTCAAATCACGAAACTCAAAAAGATCGGGTTCGAATCGGTGTGCTTACTTTCATTGAGATCATGGAACGGGATTGGAAAAATACAAGGAGATCATAAAAATTTGGATCCGATTTTTTTAAATGTCTAACAACAACTATGCTACCGCGGCCACCCATTCCTTCGCAGAAGAATCAAACCTCTTGAGACCACATAAAAGTAGCAATTCCATTTCATTTAAAGAAGTAGGTCTCGTATTGTAGAGGTAATTCCAATAGATGATTTTAGTTTAGATTCGATGGAAGGATTTTTAGCCATTGACGACGGTCATCGTAATTATGAATCATGGTGAAGGGATGAAAACAACACCTTTGCTGCTCTCTGACTGTCCAAAGATCCCCAACACGCCTACAGAACTTTGAGCCATGACAGATTTAACGTATATCACCTCCTCTACACAACGGGACTTCAGTGGCATCAGGATTCGAATCTGGAACTCGACAACGCTGGTCACGAGTTCGTGATGATGACTGCTAAGCTATCGCGGTCACTGCACGAGCCAAGGTCAACATTTATCACTTCATAACCTTTTTCGCTCTGAAGTCACGATGACAGATTAGACGAAATATTATTTGACTCGAATCGCGTGCTGAGAAGAACGTGCTGCAAATCTTATTACGGTTACGTGTGTAGTGACTGGGCAGGAATTTAGACTAGATTTCGAAATAGTTGTTGTATGTTCTGTTCATCATATTTCTTATTTATTGTTCTTTTTATTATGTTCGCCTCACTCAGATACTTGCTTTTGCAATTTTCCCCTCACAAACAATATTAAATAAATAAATATCGTTGTGTGTGTTGAATATAAGTTTTTATCTGAAATTCTTGTGAGTTTCTCGCTTGAGAATTCTTAGAAAATTATCGAACCGAATCCGCGAAAATTCTACAAATTAAATAAGATTATAAAATACGCATATAATTTGAAGGGTTCTATATAATTGAGAATATATATAATTTTCCAAGACAGGCATGCTATTTAGCTATGTAATTAAATTTTTTTATTTTTTTTAAAAAAAACACGTTTCATGAATTATTGTTTATTTAAATAGTTTTTATTATAAATAATTTTTTTTAAAAAAATTAAAAGATTTAGTAATTAAATTAAGGTATTCACTTTTTTAAAAAAATAAATACCTTCGTTAAAAACATTTTTATGCTTTATAAGTAAATGCTCTAATATACTAGTTAACACTAAAAAGATGGAAACTTAGTATATACCTATATTGCCCAAAAGCAGTCAAAATAACTACACTGTGAAAGAATAACTAATGTGTAAGGAAATTTGTTTAAAAAACATTACTTTTTAGTTTTTTTATATTATTTACGGTCATATAACAAGTTATGAGTAAATATTAATAACAAAAAAATTACTTCTCACTTGGAAAAAATATATTCTAAAAAATTCTAAGAAATTGTGTCATTATATACATATTGCTTTTCTAACTGAAATTAAAAAGCAGTCAAAATGACTTCCTTGGGCATTCTAGTGTCAAAAATATTATTGTTTTGTAAAAAATATTTAAAAAATATATTTATCGAATGAAAAAATGCTACCAGACTTTCCCTTAATAATTCAACTCCATAGTGCCGCAATAGAGAGAGGATAAACAGTCGGAGAATTATGAGTTCGATGCTCGAACTATGACATGCCATCACTCTAGATCAGGGGTCTGCAACCTTTCAGCTGTGCGTGCCAAACCAATCTACCAATAGGATTCTTCGTGCCCCACAGTAAGATATATTTTTGAAACAATTCCATTCCCACGATAATGCAAGCAGAGTTAGAAATAAGTAATATGAAAAAAAAAATTAAGTCAATTCCTACTTATAGATCAACAAAGAAAAATTTTATTTTAGCTACTTTTTATTAAATAGTTACAATTAATATAAATATGTATATACATAGGACAGAATCACAACATTAGGTGGTAATGAATTTTTATTAATTATCATTAAAGTATCGTATTGTCATCCAAAACAATCGTGTATATCAAATTTCAGTTCATCTGAATGCTTTAAAACACGAGAAAAAAACCTTTTCAAGTTTTGACGCAAGTCGCCAAAATGATGCCAACGTGACTGTATTTGCAATTCTTTAAATAATTCGTTTTAATCAATTAATTTTTATTACTTATAATTAAATTATTTGATTGTCATACAAAATAATCATGTATATAAAATTTCAGCTCAACTGAGCGCTTTAAAAATCTAACTACTTCTTCAACAAAAAGACGAAAATATAAAATTGAGCATATATGTATTTTTAAACATATTTATTAAAATAAGAAGTAGACAATATAAAATATAAGTACTTCCTTTCATTATAGTTTAAAACAGAAATAGAGATTTTAATGCGAATTTAGTGCTTGCACCGCTCTTTCTTATCACAAAATCAGGGGTAAAATGTGTGACTTATTTTGACACGATTCTGAGCACTCAGTAAAACAATTTCTTTGCGGACTCGAAATATTTTTCATATAAGAAAGGATTTTTTCATATAGATATTGAGAAACAAAAGCGGAAACCAGAGAGTACATGCAATTTTCTCTCTTGAAACAATTAAATCTCTCCAGCAATGACACTCAATAATTTGCAAAATAGCTGTAAATTTATCTTTAGAGTTAGTTACACATTTCAGAATTTTTTCGTAATTCCATAACTGTCGACAATTCTGAAAATGTTTGACAAATATGTGGTCCATTATAAATTTATCAACTTCCACCCACTCAAAAATTGACAAATTTGTAAAGAGGTACAAAGTGCCACTGAGAATTGCACGACGTGCCACATGTGGCACATGGTGCAAGGTTGCAGACCCCTGCTGTAGATTATGACGCTTCTAAAAATGAAATTTATTGGTAGCTTGTAAAGGCATTCAAGTGAAAGGGTATTAGAACTAGGAAAGTCAGACATTCCAGAACAAATGAAATTATTCAAAATTCCCACTTATTAATTAACACCCACCTATTTAAAATAAGAATTTCGCTACAAATAAATGTTTACACTCTCCTAGAAATAGATAAGTTTAAAAACGAAACTCAAAAGCAAGATTATCATTGTTAGAAAATTGCACATAATTCAAATTTGTATGTGGATATATCACTCTTACCATTTATGCTCTATTATCATCTATGGAAACTTCAAGCTGTAAAAAAAGCAATCAAGTATTATATTTCTAACCGTATTTGAACTGAGAAATGTTTTTTCCCTAATATATCAAAACATACTCTTACAAATAAAGTAATTATAGAGACATTTCTATATCTTGAATAAACAAGTAAAACAAAAAAAATTCACTGATTCACAGAAACAACTAAGATAAAATGTTGTTAAAGTGTTCAGTATACGTGTTGCAAAATATAATTTCGTGATTATCTATACAACGCATCCACTATCAGTGAATTTTATTATTTTTACGAAGTGCAAGGCGCTTGACCGACGAACATTAAATACATTCTTCTCTACTGATAATGCTTTTCAAATTATTAATATTTAACACGGAAGTGAAACTTAAATTCTAAGACGTGCTTTTTGTCATCAGCAAATTCTTGTAAAGGTTCCGAAACGCGTCCGGAATACTTTTTTAAAAAATAACATTAAAACATTATAAATACTCTTAGACCTCAATACCAGTATAAATATTAATACTTAACCACACACTCACACAGCAATATTTAAAATAGGTTACCTAAATTTTACAAAAATCACAATTATAATCGAAATTTTAGTAATTTTTTAAAAATTCTTGAAAAGTAGTTAGAAAAGTATCAAACTTATATTAAGAAAAGTATTACTAAAAAAAACTTCATACATTTATCTGAAAAATGTGCAAAAATATTAATTTTTTTTTTATAAAAATATAAATATTTTAGAGTTGATAGAATAATGTAATCTATTTATGAGGCCACTATAGAAATAACAGACTAAACTCAAAAAATATTTATACAATAAGAATGATTTTAGTACATTTCCCTAGAAAATAATATAAATTTCAGGTTCAAAAAGTTTCATAGAAAATTGATTCATAATATTTTAAGTTATCATAATAGATTTTTGAACAATTTAAAGACCTCCTACTGGTAGATTCAAGATCCCCACTTCTTGTTTTTCTAATTGTATGTATTTTATTGTAACTCGGCCTCTCTTAGTAAAGTAGGAACAAAATGCATGTTTTGTAAAGAATTAATAAAACGAAATTTACAAAAACTAATAATGTACATTTGGATCAATATTAGTCATTTCGACCTTTAAAAAAACTCTAGCTAAATTTTTTCACTTTTAGTATAAGAGTTAAGTACCAATATGCAAATATGGTGCATAGATTTTAAATTTAATTGTCTTTGCATGTTACTTTTTATATGTACTATTTTTGTGAAATCATTTAACAGCGAACGCAAAGGGATTAGAGAACATTTAATGAAATTCTGTTAACTATTTTGTTGTCGCTAGTCTGTCTTTCGACACACAATCTTATCTGTACACACACACACACATATATCGTCTCTTCTTTTCAAATAACTTAAATATATTTGCTGTTATTTAATGTGTGTGTGTGTGTAGTTTTTAGAAATGTGTATTTAGCAGCGAAGTTTTATTCACAATCGGATAAATTCGTGTGACGTCGTAATCACATGGTAACTGCAATCACGTGTTTCTAGACAATCAGTTTATGAGCTTTGCTGTTGCCAAATTTATTTTGCAGAAATTTTGTTTTAAAAAATAAATTTTTGTGAACAATATTCATGCCCTTTAGTAAACGAAATACACATGATTTAAAAGTACACGAATAATATAAGAATTTTTTTTTAATTTTGGAAAACTTTTTGAAGAATTTGAATGCTTGAACATCTTTAATCAATTATCAAATTTAAAATTGTATCTAAATTTTACAAGTAGGATAAGAACAACAAGTGTATTGCTAGTTTTAAATTAATGGAGAATACGTTATTGCATTTATCCTATGGTCGTCATGAATTTGCTCCATTTCTTACAAGTTTCATCATTAATAGTTTCAATTGGGAATTCGAAAAGGAAAATTGAGAAGTTTAAGATATGATCAGTTCTACAATCGAATATATTTATATAAAATTTAATAATTATTTATTTATTTATTTAAAAAGCTACAACTTTAAGAAATGGAAACAGTAGGAATGATATTCCCCCTTTTTTCTTGCTTGATTTCAGATTAAACCGGACAGCAGTAACAAATCTAGACAATGTCAAAAATGATTAAAAGATTATTATGATAGTTACAAATGTGAAAAGTATGTTTCGCTTTATATATTTTAAATTATTCTATGCTTTTTAGAATTTGAAATTTATCTCAGATCCTCTGAAAGTAGCAATTAATACGAGCAAGCAATATGGTTCTATTAGTCATTGAAACATAATTAATCTTTTATATATAGAGAGAGTCGATAAAAGTTGACCTATGATTTTCTCTTTCGCCTTACGGTTTATTTCAGGACAAACACACCTGCTGAAACTTCAAGTTGTAAAAAGAGAAGGGCAATAAAGTGCAATACTCGTAACCGTACTTGGTCTGATGTACATAATGCGTATTTTTTTTACTTTAAGGTATCAAAACATTCTCTTAAAATAAAGTAATTGCAAAGCGATTTCTATCCCCTACAGTAAATAAATAAAAAAATACTGATTCTTAGAAATAGTCATGACAAAGCCCTATTAAGTGTGAAATATAATGTTACAGAAAATGAAACTTTATGGTCATCCACTACAACGTAACAGGTGTACTAACGGTACACTTTATTATTTTTTGAAAAAAATTTCTTTTGATTGAAAAGCGTGTAAGTTGTTAAATTAAATAATAATATGGAGATGGGACGTCATAATCTAGTTGGATAGTAATAGACTCAGCCAACGGATCTCATGTTCGAATTCTATTCCAGCATGTCTTGCAATGATATAAGGTCCCCAAACTTTTTGGAACTGGTGCCCCATTTTCCAGTAAATATTTCGATATCGCCCCTCCCACTCAAGAGAAATAAGATCGTACCTAATACATGGAGAAAACAAGAATTAATTTTGAAATAATATTCCATTACTTGTAGAACAAATCTTTTTAATTAAATATTTTTTCTAAAGTCCCCCACCCTCCAATTTTTTTTACTTGCGAATCTGAAATAGCTATAGACACAAATATATTTAAATATGCAATATTATATATATTAGTTTTAGATAGGATATTGTTGGAATTGAAACGCTATTGAATTTCTTCTTTATTTAAAATAGGGGAATAAAAGTTTTAGCTTATATACCTGTTATAAATACGCTTTTGAAAGAAGGTTTTAACTATATGAATTAATTCAAAATAAACTATTGCTTTCAAAATAAAAAATGACAGTTTCAGCCTTTAAAGAATCGCACGTTAATGCCTGGTTAACATATTTAATTTTATTTCTTGGATAATATACGTAATGAAATGCAGTGGACGAAACATTTTTCCTATTGCTCACAAACAAAGACAACACGGATGTATTACAAAAATTAAAATTTACTGTATCATTCAATTTAATATAGTTCTAAATGTAAGGTAGGTTTTTCATCTATTTGTCGAACTACCGAAGTACTTGAATGTTCGCACACGTAATGGAAATGATTTAAATACATACAATTAACATAAGGTAACGTATTGAAGTTTACTTTTGTTAATATTTTAGTCTTTTTAGACTATATTTGGTTAATCTACCGAAGCCCCTCCGTGCCATCTCAACACCCCCTAATTTTCTCTAGGTTTTTTACTGCCCCCTGACAGCCGCAAACGCCCACAAGGGGGCATTATCGACCACGTTGAAAACATATGATATTGATGAAATTCGGGTATTATGGAATACCGTTTACGTTTCTAAAAATAGCTTTACTTGTTTTGATATCAAAAAAATCTCCAAAATCATCATGGATATATACTACCGCTAGGCCGCCATCTTGGATTTCATTCCCGCGACAACAAGCGCTGCTTGACACCTTGCCCCGTCATATCAAACTAGCACCTCTGGTTCTTCAGTTGATGGCATGAAGTTTATTATAAAAGATACTTCAGAATGAAACGATTAATTGCTGCACATCGGGTATCATGGAATAGTATTTCCTAATACCCGACATGTCATCTTCGAAAATAAACCTTTAAATTGAAGGACAAAACATTGTCAGCAAAAACCCCCATCACAATATTAAACTAACTACAATTCTTTTAGCGTGCATTATGCTTAACTTTAATGTTAAAGTCACATGTGTCTACAAATAGGTTAAAAAGTTTGAAAACACTTACCTGCAAAAACTTTTGAAAATCGCAAAACACACTTTGTTCTGTAGCGAGGTGTATGGCAGCAACAAGTAGTCAACTCTCATTGCAATGCACCATGGGTCCTTCTTCAGTAGTCTAAGGTTTTCCCACGCATTAGCAGCTACGAACAGACAACACCTCGGTATTCCCTAACTTCCCGACTATTCCATATATGTAACACCGACTTTCAGCAATATTAAATGTGCCTGAAATCTTAACTTCGTACTCTGGCATATCGTGGTGGTCGCAGAAGCAAAGCGGTCATGGTCACAAAATCACGGCCGATATTGTTTCTCTCGATTCGTAGGTATCACTAAACATCTGCCATATATGTTTAACTGTCCAAAGGCAAAATCCTCCCCTAAGCGTGGTGAGTACGCGTGAGTATGCATAATATACAAAATAATCTGAGCAAATGCATGTTCGCGTCTCTTTCTAGAAGTTTTTTTAGCAAATATTTTTTGAACATATTCTTGAAAATCTTTCATATACTTATGATTATTATTTTCGAATTCATCTTCATTACTTAATTGAAATGTAAATGATATTAAATATCCTAATCAAACAATTAATATAATTTGAAGTATGAGACATTGGTTCCTTGAATCCTTTTATGTTTTAACTGTACCGTCTTCACAAGGTATCCGAACACGTTGAAAGTGACCAAATTCAGTCAAGACAGATATTTTTGTTTTTTATTTTATTGAATAGAGATATCTTTTGGATATAAGAAACAAACTTTAATTTGTTTTTACACTATCTAGAGGCCAAGTTACAATCAATTTTATAAAGTTTGAAAAATCAGAATTATGTCTCTGATCTACCAGAAGTGAGCTTTTAAATTGCTCAAAATCTTTCATGGCGCGTCTGATAACTCAAATGTTACGAATGTATTTCTATAAAATTTTTCGAACCTGCTATTTGTGTTATTTTCTAAAAAATGTGCTAAGTATTTCTTATTGTATGAATACTTTTTGAGTTATGGCATGTTATTTAAATAATGATCTCATAAAAAATGTAACATTTCATATAATGTTTACTCAATCAGCTCTAAAGATTTTAATAAAATATTATAATTTTAGTACATTTTCTAGACAAATGCATCTAATTTGTTTTAGTAATACTTTAGTAATGTTTTTACTTTTTCTCTAACGGCTTTGAAGATTTTCGAAAATATTGCTAAATTTCACTTATAATTGTGATTTTTGTAAAATTCAGGTAATTTATTTTAAATATTGATAGTTAAATAGTGGTATTTATTGGTACTGAGTCTTAAAGCATTTATAATGTTTAAGTATGTTATTTTGTTAAAAAGTACTTCGAACGTGTTCAGATACCTAATGCTTTACGATTCGGTTACTTTTCACTAATATATTGTTTTCATTTTCATACAGATTTTACAAGTGAGTGAGGGAATATTACCGTCGCACACTGTTCAGCTACATGAGGGCTTTTGGCGACGTACCACGTAAATTTGAACCATAGTCAAGTGACGTAGACGACACCTGACCTGGCACCCCCTCTCCTAACTACCACACCCCACCAACGGGAGGACGGTTGAGCTCTCGACAGAATTAACGTGCATCGCTGCCCTACATGGCGGGTCTTTAGAGGTACTGGGCTCGAGCTCGTGACAAGGCCAGCCACGATCCGATACCTTGACCACTCGGCTACCACGGTCACACAAATTTTACAAGTTCAAGATTAATTCATAGCCTTCTCAGGATGAACGACAATTCTATATAAATACCTACGTCAGGGAGGGCAGTTATATACATTTGTCATGCCAGACAATTTTTTTCAGTCTCCAAGAAATTTAAAATAACAATACAGTAATACTCCAAAATTATGCGATAGGTGGGACTGAGTTGGTGTGGTGTGGTAGTTAGGAGAGGGGGGTGCCAGCTCAGGTGTCGTCCACGTCACTTGACCATGGTTCAAAATTACGTGGTCCGTCGCCAAAAGCCCTCGTGTAGCTGAACAGTGCGACGTTAATATTCAATCAATCAATCAATCAGGTGGGACTGAGAGATAAACGCGTAAATCGAATTTACGTGAGTAGGGGTATAATTTCGCATATAAATACATGTACATTAGTTTAGTGGCAGCCGGAGAAGAGAGAAAATAATAATTTAGAAAAAAATGTTTATATATATAATAAAATCTTTTTTTAGATAACACAAACACAAAATTGCAAACCTAAGTTATTTTAATGCAGAAACTCAGACTCAGTGGCGCAACAGCCTATGAGAGTCCGGGGCCTACTGCACCCATCCCAATATACGTACCCATTGGGCACTGAGGTGCAGGATCAAATGTCCCGATCAGGTGGTCAGTCTGAAGCGAGACCCCCCGTGTTTAGTTCCCAAGCAAGCTTGGTACTCATTATCGACCCACTGTAGTAGGGATCAAAGACGGAGTCGACCTTGCCCAGCCCGGGAATAGAACCCGGTCCTGTGATGTAGAAGCGCGATACGCTACAGCCGCATTCACACCAAGGTTGTCAGCGTCGAGCTTCTAACCAATCAATCAATCATCTCGGGTGAGATGAAGTCTATGATTGGCTAGACGCTCGACGCTGACAGCCTTGGTGTGAATGCAACTTACCAGTCGACCACTGCAATTTCAATGTAAAAGGTTTCATAAAATCTAACAAAGCCTCCTGCCGGCTCAAAAATTTTTTTTATCCTAGTAATAATTTTTTATTCCTTCTTTTGTTGATAAAATACGCCCTTGTTTGGAGCCTATATTTTCTAAGAATTTATATAGCCCTTTTTTTCAATTAAGCTGATGCCTTCTGTCGAATTCCCAACCCACCGTAGTTCGGTCTTCTGACTGGATTTGGTCTAAAGACTCCAGTTCTTCAATGCCTTGCGGTAGCCCAGTGGTCAGGGTATCAGATCATGGCAGGCATATCATGAGTTCGAGCCCAGTACCACTAAAGACCTGCCGTGTAGGGCAGCGATGCACGTTAAATCTGTCGAGAGCTCAAACGTCCTCCCGTTGGTGTGGTAGTTAGGAGAGGGGGTGCCAGCTCACAGGTGTTGTCTACGTCATTTGACCATGGTTCAAAATTACGTGGTCCGTCGCCAAAAGCCCTCGTGTAGCTGAACAGTGTGACATTAATGCTCACTCACTTCAATGTCTTGCTCCTGTACTTGAATGAGCTCATCAACTGTCAGTTCCTGATTGTGGGACTGCAGCAGTTCTTGAACGTTATCGCAATCCCTTTTTAAATTTATTTGAATTGGGGAATGAGAAATCGAGTTGTGTAACGCTCAAACAAAAGATTTGAAATTCACGTAACTCCGAGTTCGCGAAATTCAGGATAGCGTAACAACTCAAGGAATTACGCCAAAGCAAATTTTAAAAAAATTTTGTCGTTATTAGGATTGCTAATAAACGTGGAAATTTTAGTATCTCAATTAAGTTCCCTACCATTTCTAGAAAAACTATTTATGGAAAAAAGTAACAAATTGACTAAAGTCATGACGGTCACATGATAAAGGCAATCACGTGTTCTACATTGATTAAAAATTGACATACTAAGTAATAGTAAAGTTTAGATAGCATTTAAAATTTGATGATTAGTTAAAGATGTTTAAGTGTAAAAAATTCTTTAAATAGTTTTTTAAATTAAAACAAATCCTTTCTTTATTCTCGTGTACTTTTAAATTAACCTTATATCGTTTAACTCTGTGCATTATTATCGTTTACAGATATATACTTTTTAAAAGGTTTCTACAAAAAGCAAAAGTTGGCAACAGTGAAGCACATAAACTTATTGGCTGGAAACGCGTGGTTACTTTTTTGATACAATGGGCTCAATTCAGGAAGTCACGTGATAAAAAACACACATGCTTTCCATTAAATTCAAAACAAACATTAAACTAATTGTGCTTGTTGTTCTATTTGTAAAACTCGGATAAAGTTTCAAATTTTATATTTGGATAAAGATGTTTAAATGGTAGAGAACAAAAATTTCTTCAAAATGATTTTTTTAAATTTAAAAAAAATCATATTTTATGTTTATACTTTTAAATAAAATGCATCTTGAAAACATATGTACTTTTAAAGAGAAAGTTTCTGCAAAAAGCAAAACTTGGCAACACCTGAGAGCGTGAACTGATCAGTTGGAAACACTAGATAGTTTTTATCGTATGACTATGACATCGCATGAGTTTTTAAATTGATTGAATAGAATCATGTGCATTTCACTATCATGTGACTATGACGTCACATTAATTGAACCCATTATGACGTCACGTGAATTTATGAACTGTTTGCTGGAAACACGTGACGGCAGTTATGTGACTATGACGTCACATGAATTTAGCCCATAGCGTCACATAGTGAATAGACAAAATATGACACTATTGGCTCTCTTCAAATGGATGTCTTTCTACACTTGTCCGTGGATGAGATCTTGAATAGCTATAATTTCTATTTTAATTTAATTTAGAAAATTTTACTATCCTGTGTGTAAAGTTCAAGTGTTATCAATGAAAAATCAGGAAGTAAATAATGTAAAGAGCTTTGTAATGACTTATTACTTTGAGATTATGACTTTGTTTAGCATGAAGATAAGTGCCATTGCGGATTGTGTTCTGAAATTATTGTGTGTCGAACATCATCATGCGACATTTTGAAATTCATCTTAAAAAAAAGAATTGCCGAAAAACACTGAGGAAAGAAAAGAATTTACTTTCTCAATGGAGAAGGGTAAATAGACGAAAATCAATATACTTTATTTTCAAAATTTGTAAAAATCAATAGCAATGTTACGCGGAAGCTAGATTTGAAATTTCTCAAGAACGAATTAAACGATCGAAAACATTTTTAAATGGAGAATTTAATAGAGCAGTTCCTAAAGAAAACTGTTTTCATAAACTCTATTTCAAAATTTTAATAACAAAAAGGGATTGTTCAAAGAATTCAAAAATTACTATATAATACTCAGAAAAATTTTTAAAAATAGGATTTTTAAAAAAGTGCCAATATTATTTTATATATATCTGTAATTATATCATATTTGTCTCGATGAAATAACTGACAGAAAGTCATCTGACAGGTTGGCAATTAGCCCAGGGGCTCAGCGGTAGCGTATCGAGCTTACATGCCACAGGTGCGAGGTTCAAACCCCGAGCAAGGCAAGGTCGATCCATCCTTTCATCGTCTTAGTGGGTAGATAAATAAGTAACAAGCTAGCTTGGGAACTAAACACTGGAGATTCTCATCAAACTGACCACCTGACCGGAACATCTGCTTATGCTCAAGGTCACAAAAACTGAGATTTGCCCGGTAAGCCTTGGCTCTCTTTGGCCTGTTGCGCCACTGAGACAGAGAGAGATTTGCAATTGTTGCGTGTTTCCAGACAGAACATAACATAGTAAATATACTTATAACATATACGTTTAACATAGTAAATATACCAGAAACAAGTAATATAAAAAAAATTTAAGTCAATTCCTACTTAGGTCAACAAAGAAAAATTTTATTTTAGTTACATTTTATTAAATAATTATACAATTAATATAAATATGTATATACATATGACAGAATTACTGTATCAAGTGGCAAAATATAAAGCGATTTTCCATTTTCTTTTCTATGTATGGTGTTGGACTATTTTTTTTGTTACTATTTATTTATTAATTTAATTTAATTTAATAAAATAGTATAGTAAAAAAGAAATCACATTCTCAAAAATTAGGCCATCCCAGGTTGAATTCGAACCCATCACCTTTGGATTAGTAATCCAAAGCGCTGTCCATTGAGCTACAGGGACGCAACGAGCGATTTTCCTTTTTATGTATGGTGCTGGATTATCATTTTTGTTACTATTTATTCATTAATTAAATAGAATTAATGAATTAATATTTAAAAAACTATTAACATCAAGTGTCATCCACCACAAGTTTAAAAAATGTATTTTAATATTTTAATTTGAGTTGATGAATAAAAAGTATTTTATTAACGTTTTAAAATTTGAACAAGATATATAGATATAGGGAGAGCGTGAACTAATAGTAGTAGTTGAAAAATGAAAGCTATTGATGTTTGTAAAAGTTGTCAATGAATTGAAGATACTTAAAATGGAATTTTAAAAATGATTTCTGTTACTACAGATGGAGCTCTTAATATGAGTGGATCAGAAAAAGGTTGATTTAAACTTTAGTCGAAAAACCAACTTTATTTTAAAATAAATCATACAGTAGCTTTCCATTGCTTAATCACCAATAGGTACTAGTTACAAAATTTGGAGCTATCAAGAAATGTTAATCAAATTGTAAATTTTATAGTCTTAACGCAAAAAAAAACCAAAACCTTGATTGTGAATACAATACTCTTTTAATGGGGAATAACGTACGATGGCTAAGTCGGGCTACATTTTTAGAAAGATCTAAAAGTTGCCTAGAAAATCTGGTTTTATTTCAAATAGTTGGGGAAGTTGGAGTACAGGTTCAATTTTAGAAGACTATATAATACCAATGGTCGACAAAGGTAATGTTTTTCACGCACATAACAAAAGGAACATGAAATTGCAAGGGCCATGGAAAAACTATTGAGGTGATGTCTGAACTGAGAGAGAGAAATAAATGAGAGATTTGAACACGTAATTTTTTTTGCAAGAGATATTGAATTGAATCTAGAAAACTTGATAATTTTCCAATCTAACTGAGTAATTGAAACTTCAGATATGGATTTTCAAAACTTCTCTGTTGTATTTGTCCTAACAGTTTTCAAAAACATTTACAATTTTCAATAACCTCTCAAAACTATCCGAACTGATTCGACGTAAAAGATTTCTATAACAATCTAATGAATTAGATAACATTAAAAGATTTAAAATTATCGACTACATTTGCAGTTTTGAAACAAAACTTGGCCATATATGCGAAAAAGCATTTTAAATTGGAACGTTATCGAGTGTCTAATGGTACAGAATATGAATCTCGTGTCTTGTGGGGAATAGTATGCCAGCGTGTACCGTCAAAGGCAAAAAATAGATTGACACTCAGCGCAGCATGTATTACCTTTCACTCGAAAACACCCTGATATCAAAACTCTTGCAAGTAACAAAAAGTCCATAACTTGTGTTTCCTACACTCTTCACTCTTAACTGTGACTGAGCGCGCCATACTTTCCCGTCTTCCTACCCCAATTGAAACGCTTGAACTCCGTACCGGGACTATTCTGTAAAGAGGAAACGCAACGGACAGACGCAAGGTCTTATCCGCATCAATCCGCATCACCTTCAAAGGTGTAATTTTCACATTTAACCGCATTATTACTTTAAAAGTGTAAACTTTTTAACTGTAAATATTTATTTTATGTAATATAAACATATGTACCGTCTCCATCTCTGGCTGTTATTCGAACTCAACCAACGGCATCAACTTGTAACAAATCATAAAAATAGCTTGCTTTAAATATAAGAATTATTAAAATTGGTTTTTAGTCCTTTTTACATTGAATAAATATTGTATTCAGTTCCTGTGCTTTGTTTATTATTTATTATAAATAAAAATTATATAGGTATTTATATCGGTTATAGGGACCATGGAGCCAAACACACGACAATATATAGAAAACACGACAAATATTCTGTTCTGACATTGTTTTTGTGTGTATATAGTGGGTGTTGCTGAATCCGACCAACAAATTCAGACAGGTGGTAGTAGGCAGCATGGGGACGACAAATCAATGTAGAACATAGGGTCGCAAACCACGTTTAGTCAAAGTAATTCACAAAAACATTTATGAAAGGTGTAATGTCGAGTGGAATGAAAAGGGCAATAAGATTTAAGAAATACATTTATTTGACTCGAGACATGTTTACAATACGAACGATGTATCACAGCTCGACGTCAGAAATGCAACAACATGTGATTGTCACACGAATAGTTCGATGTTGTGGCCGCGTAGGACACAATATAGCCGACACCGACAGGTGAAGGATTAATGGATGCCTGCACACAAAACCGGTGTGCTGGCGATGTCAGCTGAAGCAACGACGATTCGTGCCTTGAGGTCCTTCACTGTAGCCACCAGCATCTCATACATAAACGGTTTCTCATACACAACGATATCCCAGAAGAATAAATCCTAGGAGGATTCAGGTTCGGGAAGTGTGGAGTCGTCCGATGCACCTCCCGGGGTATGTAACATGGAGATAGTTACGCACAGGTATAGAAAAATGTGCTGGTGTACCATCGTGCGTAAGCCACATGTTCTGGGGCGCAATGGTCGCTCCTCCTTGCAGAAACTCCGAGAGAAGTGGGAAATTTGCATATTTGCAGGTTTCTTCAACCCCACCACGGTGCTTCAAATCCCCTCGTCTGACTCCTTATCCACCCGAGGACAACTAATATCGCGATTTTCACCGACTAAACGTGGTTTGCACCCCCATGTTCTATGTTTATTTGTCCTCTGAATTTGTTGGTCGAATTCGGCAACACCCCGCATAAGTATATATACTTTTATTGTCATGGCCTCTTGATTTAAAAAGAGCAAAACTTTACATAATTTCGAAAACTGAAGTATATTCATCTTGTACGGCTGATTAATTCCTCACGGAGTCATTTTCCACAAAACTCGTTCTTAACGGTTTTCTACTCTACAAAAGAAGAGTGCTTACCAAGTCTCAAGTCTGTTGGGAGGGGGGATCCTAATAGCTCAAAAACGCTAATTCTTTATGCTGATATTCTAACGTTCCTATAGCAACGCTCTCGTAGCTCTCCTTTGGTATACGATTTTTTTTAAAATTCGTTTATAGTGGATCTCTACCCAACGAAAGATGCATGCTTGCTAAATTTCTAGACTGTAATTCAAGTATAGTTCCGGAGATCTCTAGATGAGGGTGGGTGAGTAACTTTTTTTTATCACATATATCTATATAGAGATGTTTCGTATCGGATGATATCGCAACTGTTCATGTCGGACTCACCTTAGAGAAAAGAAGTCATCACCTCATGGTACCTATAACCGATAAGTACAGGTATATAAGGTACTAATTATCTAAACATAAAGTACTGGCACCCGAAAAAATTTGCTTTCCAATCTACTTTTATCTTGGCACTTTGATAAAACTCCTTTGCCTGTTCCTGACCCAATATTTACTTCGTCATTTAGTGATTTCGTATTTTGCAAGTGATGTGAAACATTCTTACTCAATCGATTCTTGCAGTAGCTTCACGAGACGTCAAACATGCAACTCAGTTTTTTTTCCTGATGATGTCACACTTTATTTATTTTTTTACATTTTCAAATTTCTAATTTTTTTCTCGACACATGTATTTCAGTATAAAAACTTGAGCACTTTTAGCCTTTAAATACATATTGTTATCAATTGTATCTAACATTACTGTTTCCCTTAATTCAATTCAAAAACCTAAATGTGGCGTTTCCGAACACATGTTGATAACCACAGACAATAAATCATGTGTGAAAGAAAAAACCTAACATTACTTTTGGTGGGTAAGTTCCTTTTTCATTTCTTACTATTAGCTCACACTCTCTATATATTTATTTATCTTCTTGGAATTTTCAATCGCTAATAAAATACATTTTAAAGCACTCAATTGAGCTGAAATTTTATATACATGATTATTTCGGATGACAATACAATAATTTAATTATAATTAATAAAAATGAGTTGATATAAACTAATTATTTAAAGAATTATAAATAGAATTACGAACACAGCCACGTTGGCATCATTTTGGGTGACTTGTGTCAAAACTTGAAAAGGTTTTTTTTCTCACGTTTTAAAGCATTCAGTTGAACTGAAATTTTATATATATGATTGTTTTCGTATGACAATACGATACTTTAATGATAATGAATAAAAACTAATTACCACTTAATGTTGCGATTCTGTCATATATATATATATATATATATATATATATATATATATATATATATATATATATATATATATATATATATATATATAAAAGGGTGTTTTTTTAGATGTACAGAACTTTAAATTGCAATAAAACAACGATGACATTCGATAAACATTCGATTGACATGAAATTTTTTTTATTCGAAAAATAATCTTGAGGCATTACATTTTAAATATGATTTCTGGCATATGACTGCCATGGCTGGCTCGGATGTAGTCCAATCTGGACGTCCAATTTTCGATGACTTTTTCCAACATTTGTGGCCGTATATCGGCAATAACACGGCGAATGTTGTCTTCCAAATGGTCAAGCGTTTGCGGCTTATCCGCATAGACCATTGACTTTACATAGCCTTACAGAAAATAGTCTAGCGGTGTTAAATCACAAGATCTTGGAGGCCAATTCACAGGTCCAAAACGTGAAATTAGGCGGTCATCAAACGTGTCTTTCAATAAATCGATTGTGGCACGAGCTGTGTGACATGTTGCACCGTCTTGTTGAAACCACAGCTCCTGGACATCATGATTGTTCAATTCAGGAATGAAAAAGTTAGTAATCATGGCTCTATACCGATCACCATTGACTGTAACGTTGTGGCCTTCATCGTTTTTGAAGAAGTACGGACCAATGATTCCACCAGCCCATAAAGCGCACCAAACAGTCAGTTTTTCTGGATGTAACGGTGTTTCGTCATACACTTGTGGATTAACTTCACTCCAAATGCGGCAGTTTTGTTTGTTGACGTATCCATTCAACCAGAAGCACGTTTCATCGCTAAAAAAAATTCTCTTATGAAAATCGGGAACAACGGCAATCTCGTTTTGGGCCCATTCGACGAATCTACGCCTTGCTTGATCATATTTAAAATGTAATGCCACAAGATTATCTTTCGAATAAAAAAAATTCATGTCAATCGAATAATACATCGTTGTTTTTATTGCAATTTAAAGTTCTATACCTCTAAAAACACCCTTTATATTTATATATATATATATATATATATATATACATATTTATATTAATTGTAACTATTAATAAAAAGTAGCTAGAATAAAAATTTTCTTTGTTGATCTAAGTAGGAATTGACTTAAATTTTTTTTTATATTACTTGTGTGTGTGTGTGTGTTTAACATTTAAATGGAAGAGGGGGATAATAAAGAAAATAATGTTACTCGCAGAGATATTTTTTGTGTCTTCGAGTTTCCTATAAATGACCGATTTATATCTAATTGAAAACAAAATTATACTTCTATGTTATCAGGTAAGCTATCAATGTTTGATCTTACATATGAAATTTTTTTTGGGTATATGACGGATTTTCTGGAAATATACTCTTTGTTGTCAAAAGTCTTCTTACAACTTAGTTCAAAATAAATGCACAACATTATTTTACCTGGATTTTTACTTATTTTTTATATAACTACATTTCAATTATAAAACTGTTTTTTTTTAATTCAAAATTTAAAAAATGATGCATTTTGAGGGTTAAAGAATAGTTTTATATATATATAAGAATATTTTACTTTCAGGACAAGAGGTGTTTTAATTTTTACAAAAACTAGAACACTTTATCTTATCTATTATATGAAATTATTTTTTGCTTTAAAAAACAGTGATAATATTCACATAAAGAAATGTAAATTTTGTAATAAAACAGGGATTGATGAATCTGAAGTTAAAACACATTTGCTGTTATACAGAACATACATAAAAACTTTCAGAAAATTATTTTCAAAACTTTTTGAGCAATTGCTGTCTCCGTTTGAACTTTTCGGGGAAAAAACCCATTTCGAGTAAAACGCATTTTAAAATTTGACATCTTATGCAAAGTTATGGCATCTGCTTTTACTAAAACACCTGTAGTTTTTGTTCTAGTAAATGTAAAATAAAACAGTTAATAGGCTAATCATCTTATTAATCTAATAAGATGGCATATAAAATAAAATTTTAAAAAATTGTCAATTTTTGAAAAATAATCATGATTTTAGGGTAGTTGGATACTTTAAAGATATCATTTAAGTAAACAAAAATAATTATGTAAAAAATCACATGTGCTCGAGAAATTTTTTTATCTCTCAGTCAATCAATTACATATTAAAGTTCTCTCTTTTTAAGATGATAAGGGGGATTTGTAACTTTTGGTATTAAAATTAGTATATTTTTTCTCTGTGTTTGTCTCTTGGTTATAAGAATTATATTCCAATTTTTTTCTCCGGCACTTTGAATTTTACCCGTTGAAGATTTTAGTTTTATTGACTTGCGTTTTTCTGCCTTTGTGAGATTCTGTTATCTGAAGCTCACACACAAGGTTCAACTTCAGAGTTATGGGGATTAATCAGCTAAACAAATAGTCCGTAACTTGTCTCCCCATAGTCAATTCTTGAGCCATATGTTGGTTAATCAATCTCATATCTTTTCAAAACTGTTTTTAATTTCAAATTATCATTGCAATAAAACTCTTTTTAAAGAAAGTAATCTAAAAGAGATCATACTCATACATCAACTATTACACTTATTTACAAGAGATTTTTAGCAATGACAAGTGCCTTAAACAGGGATTTATCAAATCGTCGATTCTAATTCTGGTACAAAGATCCGAAATGTTTAGGGACTGATGCGCATTAAGTTTATAGGGGTTCAAAGTTCTGCAGTTGGTCTGTTGTGGAAGTTTGGAGAGTGAAGTCCTCGTTACTTGATCATGACTCTGAATTAAGACGAAATCTTCGAAAGGCGACATTGATCATCAAATAATCAATGAATCTTGACTGCTGATGTTCATGGAAGTATTAATTTAGAATTGTTTCTGATAAATCTTTCAATGTCTTTATTAAATAAAACAGCCATAAAAGCATTCAACTAATTTTTTCCAGTTAAGAAGAGATTCATAAATGTTATCTGTCTAAATTAATTTTTACAAGTTAATTTTTTTTTCCTTTTCAAATTGGGAAGTATTTAAAAACAAGATTAAAAAAAATTATGTAATATTTATGCACAAGCTTTTAGAGGATTTAAACCTTATGTTCCTGTTTAATTCTTTCCAAATAAATTTGCAATTTAAAATGTGACAAGAATGAGTTATTGTATTTTTAAAGAGATTACATGTATTTCATACCTATGAGTAAGTATATTTAATTTTTCTTAAAATTGTTCCCGTCAATTAGGGGGAGGCTCAAACTGTTGTCTCACTGAAAGGGAAATGAGTCATTCGACAATAGCTCGAAATTGGAACGATGATGCGTAAAAATCTATTCTGAAATAAAATGCAAGCTTCTTAACACAATTTTATAAATAGCTTTAAAAATGTAAAAATCTTTAATTTTAATTACGAATTAGTTACACCTGATCACTGTTCAAATGACTGCTTTCACCAATATAATGAGCTTAATTTAAAGAAATACATTATAGCAGCCACATAAATTCTTCTTGTAAGTCGAATGTGTTAAGGAAAAATTAAGTAATTATATTGTGAATTCACTTATGCACATTATAATAATTTGTAATTCATTAGAAATTATAGGAGGAACTTAAATAAAATCAAATTATTAATAATTTTTGCTACAGTTGTACAGCTGTTATGTTTAAATCAAGAACTGTGTTTCTTCATCTAATTGATGACAGAGAAACACTAATTGATAGATGACATTTGCAGGAGTGCGCTTCTGAACTAGCTCATGTAAAAGTCGTCTACTTCATTGCCTCCAAAGCTGCAATTTCAGCCTTAAACAGTAACACACCAACTGACTGCTTAAGGTATCCAACTACGTTCGGAACCGTGATTTTGCAAAGCGCATAAATGGATCATTTTCATGATATTTAGTGTCACCTAGATTAGAACATATGCATAAAATTGTTTTAAGGACACTTTGACAAAAGAAATTTATTTAAATAAAATATTTTGGCAAAAAATTAACTTAGAATAATCTTTTTTCAAACTGTTCTCCTTTTGTGAAAAATGCATGCATGTATTCTATTCTGAGTGACACTAAATATCATGAAAATTATACATTTATGCGCTTTTTTAAAATCACGGTTCCGAACGTAGTCGGATACCTTAAACACAATTCAGTGCAGAACTAAAATTACGGACCTCATTTCATATGGCTGGACTATAGCCTTGCAGTCCAGCCATTTTCTGGGATCCCCAGTAATAACAGAACTGACTAAAAAGCCAAGCAGGGAGCCGAATCGTCTCAACCGGAAGTCCCCTTTACCCTCAGAAGAGCAAAAATCCAAAACACCAAGAATCTTGGAAAGCCATGGGGAACCCTGGCCAATAAGTGGCCTGTCCCGAGGCACCTAGAGAAAGCCGAGGCCGTTGCCCGCTTTCGCCTGACCTGTTTTGGGGGAGAATACCTCCACTGGTTTGGTCTGACTACTAATGAGGCCTAACCGCTTTGTGGCTATGCCTGGATGGATGATGACCACCTGTTCTAATGCACTGGACTCGATGAATACCGGACTGATGACATCAGTTTGTAATGGGAGACTAGGCGTCAAATGGTTAAGAAACCAAGCACGAACGTTTAATAAATAAATTTTCATCTTGGTCTATTTTCCGGTCAATAATTCTTTCCACTTGATAGTTTTACATAAAGTGACCGACTTGATAGGGTTAATTTGATTTTAACCTATATTGCAATGTAGAGCAACACGAGTGCTATTGGTGACGCATTAAGCGCTCCATTCTCCAGACTTCCACACTAATCTAAGAACTTGAGCCTCGATATATTTTATGTGTATGAACCTCTCGGGTCTTCAGCTGCATTAGGTTTCGAGGCTCCGACCACAAGCTCGCTACCACGCCCACACTGACTTGAGGGGTGTTATTTTAACCAGAAAATGAATTTGATCGCTTTCCACGAACTTATTGCATTTTTATGTTTTATTAGAATCTTACAATTGATATACAAGGTGATTCAAAAAGAAGTATACACTTTCCAGATGTTGTAAAACAGTAACAATCAAAGACAAGCACCATCTCAGTAAACTGTATGGTAGATGTCCCCTTTACAGCTTGTGTCTCACCTCTGACGGAAGTGAGGTGGCCGCGGTAGCCGAGTGGTATAGGTATCGGATCGTGGCTGGCTTTGTCACGAGTTCGAGCCCAGTACCACTAAAGACCCCCCTGTAGGGCAGCGATGCATGCTAAATCTGTCGAGAGCTGAAACGTCCTCCCGTTGGTGTGGTGTGGCAGTTAGGAAAGGAGGTGCCAGCTCAGGTGTCGTCCACGTCACTTAACCATGGTTGAAAATTACGTTGTCCGTCGCCAAAAGCCCTCGTGTAGCTGAACAGTGCGACGTTAATATTCTTCACTCACTGACGGAAGTGAGATAGGCATGCATGTCATGTGACTAAACATCCAAAATAGCACTGTGTCTGCATTTGAAAATACTTTTTGTTTTCTTTAATTTAGCAAACTGTCACGGAAGCTTTTATTTTCTTGATTATGTCAACTCTTTGGGTTTTGCCACAGTTGCAGAACGACATCGACAACTTCATTCTCCAGTTGAATGGTGCACCCCCACATTGGTCGGTTAACGTGCGTAATAACCTCGATGAACATTTTCCTCAGCGATGGATTGAAGAAGTCGTGGACTTTTGATTTCTTCCAGTGAGAGTTTATAAAGAACAAGGCATTTGTCTCTACCCTGTTCACCCTGTTGATTTAGCGGAGCTGAAACAGCGTATCACAGTCGATATCAATTGACTTGATTTCGATATCTTAGCGCAAGTTTGGGCAAAAATGGAATCAATGATCAAAATCCAGATCAATGTGCATCGTGTGACTAAGGGTTCACACACAGAACGTCTGTGACAAAATATAAAATCATCCCATACAAGTCTGTTACAGGTGATATACAATATCATAGATGTGGATACCACCGTATCAATGATGCGGAGCCCCCAAGCTACAGGGGGCCCAACAAGTGTAATTACAGTCCCACTAATAGGGCTTTCATACCAAAAAAAGGCCCCCGAAGGATTTTTGATACAGGGCTCCCTGAGAGATAGCTACGCCAGTATATAATATCTTACATTGTTCCTGATTTATAGTTTTTGACACTGTATACTTTTTCATAAATCATCCTGTACTTATACAACTGAAGAAACTGAATGAGATCTTGACCAGCAATGTTTCAGTCGAACCTCGTGTTCGAGTTGTAATATCTCTAAATACACATTCTGCAAAAGGGGGGAATGGTTCACGCGCGCGTTAAATCTATCTAGTCTTAAATTCCCCAAATCCGTAGCGTGAATGTGCAAAATGGAATGCCAATTTAGATGTCGATTTTTCATTTAAAGGTGGTTCAAAATTAAAAGGTGCCTTACCCCTGTGGTTAGGAGACCATGTGTTGAGCAAGTATAGGCAGTCCAAAAACGTTATACAATCTTCATTCTTGTATCGAAAATGTTGTATAACTGATTTTCAAAAAGATACACAGTAGGACCTCTATTTAACGAAGTCGCTAAATCGCGAAAAAAAATTCGTTATATGGAAAATTCGTTATGTAGAGGTTCACTTTCAATTATACTTTATAAACCACCTAAAACAAATTTTTAATTTTTAAACAATATATATTGAAAAAGTAATTATTCATACCTTTTTGTAAATTAATTTCCATTTAATTTATATATATCTTACCCATAAAAAAAAAAAACTGCAGGGAAAACAAGAAAAAAGAATGTCGAGGAACACACTGTACTTTCAACATTAAGAAAATAATTTTATATTAAAATTAAGGAATTTTAAGGATATCTTCAAATTTAAATTACACAAGTAATTTGAATCATTTGCATTATTTTATTACCAAACTTAAAACGTATTAAAAGGAAAAATAACTTGAAATGTGTGTCCAGAAATATATATATACTTTAAATATAGGGAGGGAAAAAACTGAATCTCAAGAGAAGAAGTTCGCTATACAGAAAATGCACTTCTCTATTGGGAAGAAGTTATTTTACAAAGAAAATCGTGAATTGTTCTTGGTTCCAGAAAAAAGTTCGCAATATAGAGGTTCGTAATATGGAGGTTCGACTATATATGCTTTTACTAAAATATATCTATATTATTTTTGTTTTCTTCTTATAGCCGAAAAGATTTCCGTTAGGCTTTGGAGCATTATCTTCAAAAATTGCTATTTACTTTTCTTCCGCTGAAAAAATACATGCTTCCCTCATTTCGCTTTGATCTGAGTGTTCTTTCAAGTGTTTCGTCTACTTCGCTTTTCACGGTCTCTAATCATTCAATTCGATATATATTTCTCTTAAATTAGGAACAAGAGCAACGTTAAACAATGACATGAAAATTAGATACAACTCCACAAGCATCTGTCACTAAAATTAATTAGCAATAAAAATGTGTAATTAATTAACATTCTTTTATTGGAAAAAAAAGCACCGAACGATGAAGAAATTCGGAATTTCTTTAGTACTGTTTTCGAGGAGGAAGAGGAGATAAAAATGCATCATCACGTGAATTGAGTCATCCTTTGATATAAAATGCATCACGTGACCAACGCATTTCTAGAGAAATGTTACGGATGAAAGAAGCAGTATTCCTGTACTATGACCAGTTTCAGAATTGGACTTGTTTCGAAACATTCTAAAAGCTCAAATATTGTCTGTCTCGAAATTTGTGTGAATAGCTGGACTTTTCATGCGATAAGTTTTAAATTTAAACCGAATCCCTTTAAAAGAATTATTTATGGTTTGTTTCCAGGAAAACCACATTACGCTTAAATGACTTCAATCGCACTTTATGGGTCAATTAAACACTTAATGTTCGATTTTAAGTGCTGATCCTAATTACGTGTGGGGATGTTAAAAACTCACAAAATTTTGGTTGCGTAATAATTAAAAAACACTGCTCACAAAACAGTTAAAGAACATTGTAAATCTTGCATAAAATACTGGGCAAAGCGAATTTTTTTTCGTAGAAAATTAAAGAGATCACACGAATACTAATTTGTGTCATTTTCAAACTTCCGAATATGCACGTTTTGAGTTTGGAGTCAAAAATAACGTTTTTAGTTGCAGTGAATGAAATGTAGCTTTCAACTTAATGAAAAATAAAAACAAAAAAGAATGACCGACATTCAATAGAAGTGTTGTTTCAAACAGTAAGATGTCTCAACGAAGTCATTTAACCAAATCAGAATCTTGTAGAGTTGTTGGTCGGTTAGAGGGGGCCAAACACAACCCGTAGTAGTAAAAGTCACTGGAGTTTCATATAGCGTAATTTCCAGGATCTGGAAACGTTTTTGTAGAATGGAAATGCAGGTCGGCCAGAGCAAGTTTATGGATAAGCAACAACGTTTAATGAAGATCTATTTTTATCACTAACGGTTCGCAGACACCGAAATATAAATGCCACTCTTCTTCAACAACTCCTTCGCTCGGCTACGGCATTATAGTTTTGACACAGTCTAAAATCGACTCCAAGTGGAACGTCTTTATACTCGCCGACTAATTTTAAGTGTTACGTTAACAGCAAGGCACCATCGCGCCTGCAGGAAGTAGGCTTGAGTGCATGTGACAGTGCCAGTTTATCCATTGGGTGCTTGGGGCTGGTGACCAGGGGCCCGAGGGTGGAAGTTCCCCGCATGCTGGACTTTAACAGATTTTCTGGCTATAAATTTCGATCCACCAATGCTAAGAAGGCTTGTAGATATTCTGCACCCAAGGCCCGAAATGAGCTTAAACTGGCACTGGCACGTTAATTGGAGGAGAAATTAATGACGTAATAGTGTTTTCTCTGACGAGTCCCATTTTTCTGTTCATCCTGATGATGGGTGTATACTCATCTGGAGGTAATGTGGCAATAAAAACAATCCTGAGTTCGTGCAAGCGTCAGATTCGGCAGTGGGCGTGACGGTCTACGCTGGCATCTCCATTCATGGTCGCACCATCATCAATTTCCATATTAATTCGAAATGGAGCTCTGACGGTAGCCGATGTAAGGATGAGATTTTCAGACCTATTGTAGAGCCCAACATTGCAGCAATTAAAGATGACTTCGTGTTAAGGAACAACAATCGCAGACCACATCGCGCTAATTTGGTAGATGATTTCCATTTTGAGGAAATAATCAGATGAATGGAATGGCCAGCGTATTCTCTAGACATATACCCAATAGAGTATGTTCGGGACATTCTAGGTAGACGAGTTGCTGGCCGTCCGTCTACCACTCCCAAAAACTCTCCAATAACTGGAAAAGGGTCTTCAGAGGGAGGTGTAAAATCTGTGTTCGTAACGCTACATAGGCCTCTTCGGTTCTCACTATGGCCGTTTGAATAAATTCAACTCTTTTAAATAATATTCTTTCATTTTTTGCATTAAAAGCTCTATTTTTTTTTATTTTTTGGAACAATCAATGTCAGTTTTAATTTTTAATAGTAATTCAAATTTAGATTGTTTGCTGTTGCAGAGAATGCCGATTGTTATTCCTATCCGACACAAAGCTCCACTACCCACAATCCATTCGCTTCTCATTTTCAAACCAAAGTCAGAGGATGATAGCAGCTGATATGCAACTCCCTTTTCACATTCACGTTATTCTCAAAACTTAAGGCGGTACATAACCTTAAAAAAGTCTAAAATGTCAATTTTTATCACTTCATTTAAAATGCTTTTCTTTTAAATTGAGCTAAAAATTTCGTATTTTGATTTTAGCGAGCTATTTACTGTATTACCAGGCATTTGTAACGCAAAAATAAGATCAATATTTACAATGCGCCTTTTTTACACTGTGTATAAATAATAGGTCTAAAAATAAAGAAAGATGAGCATAAAAAATTAGATTTCACACATTGAATTCTGTTTCATCTTCACCATAATCTATAAATAAATAATCACCTTTCACCATTTAAACTGTTACACTACATTTTAAAACGACTTTTTCATAATTTTAGGTTTAATTTCATTCAATGCTTGTACACTTCATTCAATGCATGTACGAGGGTAAGTCGGAAAATAAGTTTTCCTTGTCGACTGTGGTCAGGATTGTGTATGAAAGTCAAGAAATAGAATGAGACTATAAAGATAAGACATAACCTTATTTTTCCACACAAGTGCCAAGTACATTGAGACATTTGCCATACTGCTTGAGAAACTTCAAAAAGCCCTCCGGAAAACCTCAAGTATTTGCGTACGGAAGAAGCGTTTCCTTTTGCGTTGACTTTTTGCGGGTTGGAACCATCAATGCTACACGATACCCTGACACCCAGTCGAAATCGAAAGAGGCGATTTGGAAAAAGTGACCTGGGCTTCTCAAATCTGGAGTTCTGTTGTTGGATGGCAATGCGATACCACACTCGGTGACGGCAACACAAAACCATATTGCAGCTTTTGGTTGGGAACGCCTACACCATCCACCGTACAATCCTATTCTCGCACCAAGTGACTTTTATCTGTTTCCGGCTTGAAGAAGAATCTCTCCTGAAGGCGCTTAGGAAGCAATGCTGAAGTCAAACAAGCCGTTAAACGCCTCTTCCGTATGCAAAGCCCTGAGTTCTTCCTAGAGGGTCTTTTAAAGTTGATAAAGCGGTATGACAAATGTTTCAATGTACCTGGTACTTATATGGGAAAATAAAGTTATATCTTATCTTTAATGTCTCATTATATTTTTTGATTTTCATACACAACTCTGACCACAGGCTACAGGCGAAAACTTGCTTCCAACTCACCCTTATACATTTTAGATTTCTTCGTAAAAAAAAGCTGCCCGTTCCACGCGGATGAATGTACCTAGAACTTTAAAAATGTAGTTTGAAATGTAATGCATCATACATATCAACTGACCAGAAACCTCAACATTGTAGTTGTCCTACTAAAAAAGAGTCTTGGTGTTTTTACCAAGCTAACTCCAGCAAAACGTCAGCAACACAACACACACACACACATCAAGTTATCTTTGAAGTAAGTACATTCAATGTTGAAGGAGCAAAAAATCATTGGAAAATCTACAAAACGGAATTAAATTTTCTTAAGAACGCAAGAAAAAATATCCTATTTTTGTGTGGGTTTCAAACATAAAAATACTTTTCTACTGATATACGTTAATTACTAAATATAAATAAATAGTATTATTTAATGATAAAGCACACACACACCCATTTGAGTTCTTGGCTATTCAAATTACTTTTATTTTGGCCTTCTGAATAATTGGGTACTTAATATTAGGTGATACGCATACTGTAGATGTCAATTTCAAAAGTATACCCTTAAAAAAATTTATAAAAAAAAGATACTGGATCTTTTTTTAAAATAATTTTTAAAAACTAATCGCTACAACTTTATGACATTAGATATAATTGTGGGCGTTTTTTATTTATGGAAGATCTTAATAAAAAATATTCCTTATTCTTATATATACCGTAAAATTCGGCGTATAAAGTGTACCTATATTTCAAGTTTCAAATTTTAGGTATATTCGCCGTATAACGCCCCCCCCTTTTGTACGAAGAAATCTGAAATGTACGTGCATAATGCTCTTATGTTTTGTAGTCATTTATTCGAGGTATTATTCCAAGCTTTAGGGAAAAAAGTATATTTCTAGAACTACACAATTCATTAAACTCATAAAGGATGTCATTTCTTTCAAATAAACAGTATTTCGATAAATGTAGAAGTCTAATTTTTTCTATACTCATTTTTTGTCAGTTTTTAAGCTCTCATTTTTATACGCTCACCCCTAAATTTTGATTGTACTAAAAGTGTGCGTTATACGCCGGATTTTATGGTGTACACACAGGCACATATGTATACTATTTCGGCTAACTTAAATTTTTATGACTGATTAATTTATTAACGGAAAATGTCTTTAAAAGAAGGAATTTGATTTTCTAGACACTGATTTTTTTTAATTAAGTGGAGTTTGTTTCTGGTATTAATTAAAATGGTGAGATATATCTTACCATCAAGAAAATTACCTAGATAATTATGTCTGAACTAATTTATTTTAAAGCCCGATACAATATTAATAAGCAAGGGGAACAAACTATTACGTTCTTCTTGTTCAAAAACATTCTACATGTGTGGGAAACGCTGATAAGGGCACTATTAGCTAAGTATCTCGATTTAGTTTTTATGTATCATTTACTCGTATTATTTATTCGGCTACTAACGAACTGGATAATACATTCCCCAGAAAGAATTTAATAATTAATTTGCAACATGTATGTGTGGGAATAAATAATATTGTAAAGCAATTTTTTGGTACCACGGTTGTACACAATTTTGGCATTACGATTGTTGTTTTTTTCATTGATATATCAAATGTAATGTATATTTTTTATTATTTATAGCTTATTCTGATATTAGTTTATTTTCTAATCTTTTGACTTCTTCATATTTTATGTATAGCATAAGAAACCAAATGGTAATACTTATTTGATATATTTACAAAGAACCCTTAGTTTATATTTTTTTTAAAAACATGCAACCTCACAATTTAAAAAAATAATTTATTACTAACACATGGAATCTTATGCACACATTCAAAAAAAAACTTTCTCTGTCTATTTTACGATGTTGGACGTGGCAAATACATTTTTATAATAATAAAAATTAAACACTTCTCTCACAATAATTTTTAACCATTTTTTTAGTTACAGAAAAACAATTTAAAATGACAATTTTTTTTAAAAAAAAAAGGAACAATGACTGCATTTTTCACAAAACAATAAAAATCGGTTTGATTGATGGCAATAGAGTTTTCTGGAAAACATCTTGCATTATAAATTTACGATAAAATGTCTTATGATAAATATAAAGAACACAGATCTTTACGATCTCAGTGTTTCTTTTTTCCCCAGCCAATGATTTGTTTGCCTTGATGGTTGACTGTCGTAAAGGATTCCACCTGTCGAACATTTCAGACCAAGACGAAACATCTCTCAACATCGGATGCAACAACCTGATTCTCTTCAATCATTCCGCCATTAAACTATTTGAATTTAGAATCCTTCCAGTGCACCCATTGCACATCAAAACTGATTTCTTTCGGTGAAATCAGGTGACAGATAGTACGTAAATGAGGAAACCGGCAAGTTCCTGACACCTAAATAATAATCTTACAAAGTGAGTAACAAATTCATTTGTTCTTTTTATTTGTATAAAAAAAATTTAAAAAAGTTAATTTTTTGAATTACAGCCGAAAGTCATTATAAAATTTTGCTGTTTTGTAAACCGGTATGTAAAAATTACTTTCAAGAATTTTAACCAACCAAACTACCAATAAATTAGTCAGTTAACAATTTTTTTATTTAGCTTATGTTGCAATACATCTTAGTTTGATCTTAAAAGTATATTAAGCCAATGGGAAACTTTTTAAATGGTTTATTCGAATGAGTTATTGTTTTAATAACACAGCCCTCTGGTGGCTAAGAAATATTCCATGACAAAAAATTTTCTATGAGCAGCAAAGACGTAAAGTAGGGTGCCAACTGAGTTGCCGACTTCGTCATATGATTGTGATTTTTTATTGTCTACCTTATAAAGCTCATATTATATATTCTTTTGAACTCCTTTTATTTTTAAAGCAAAACTCCTATTTGTTATTAATTTAGAGAAATAAACTCAAAGAATTTTTTTTCAAACTGTGCCATTTTTAAAAATTTGGAATCAATTAAAACATGTATTTACTGGAAATACGTCTAGTTACATATACTCACAGAAATATTATTATTAATCCTACTAAAAATGTAGAGTGGAGAGGTATGTTTAAAGGATTAATAGTTTTTTTCAAAAAAAGGAGTAAAGTTTGAAACACACAATATAATTTTATAAATAGTATGATACTAATTTAGTATACTGTGATGTATTTTGAGAGAAAAATACTTTTCAAATTGCCTTTTTCAAGCATTTTCTTTCTTTTCAAGAATTGTATTTAATTACAAGTTGTTGTTGTTTTGTATTTTCAAATTATATTGTCCACCGTAAAGGAAAAATAAAACAATTCGCTCCTGATAATAATAAACCTTTTCACGCGAATTTTTCGTAACAAATAATACATTATTCATAAAATACAACATTCATACTCAGCACATATTACTCATACAAATATGAAGCAATTTTTTAAAAAAATAGTTAAAGAAACAATAATGTGTACAGAAAATTATTGCAGAAAAAGCTGAAACAATTGAAAAATAAAACGATATCCAAAGAACTAAAAAGCGAAGACATGTATACAAAAACGAAGAAAAAATTTAATCTCCATTTCAAGAAAGAAAAGATGATTAAAAAACGCGAGAACTACAATGATGATTTAAATACAATGATCTGTAAAAAAAGACCAAATATTTTCCTAAAGTAGGGGCCTTCAACCTTCCACTTTCGAGGGGAAAATTAATAAATTAACACTGATCCATGGGATACATCAATAAGCTGATGGTGATCTGCGGGCCCCATGACTGAAAAAAATATTGTAGTCATGAAATTTATATGAAAAGAGGGTGGTGTGTTTGTGTTACACACACACACGAGACTACAACTGATTCTAAGAGAGTAAGTGAGTGAGTGAATATTAACGCGTCACACTGTTTAGCTGCACGAGGGCTTTTGGCGACGGACCACGTAATTTTGAACCATATTCAAGTGATGTGGACGACACCTGAGCTTACACCCTCTCTCCTAACTACCACACAACACCAACTGATTCTAAGGGAAGAGATGGCCTTAAAAGATTTGTATATACAGTGGTACAAACAATTGAGGATACACCTTACTTTTACTTGATAAATCCAACTTTCAATCGAAATAACACATTAACTAGAAGTGCAAACGTGTTTTTATTTTCACACGTAACAAAAGGGTTAATTTACAGTAAAAATAACGAAAATCAACAAAAAAATATCTAAAATTAAAAATTTCACAAGTATTTGAAATAAACATAGGCAGATCTTTACCTCAAAAAATTGAGTATACACCAATGAGAGAAATTTGTGTGACATATCACATACAAAGACAGTGTCAATATTTGGTTGCATGTCCTTTGGCTTTTATAATGTCCTCCAAACGTGTTGGTACCGATTCGACCAATTTTTTGGTGGTATCGGGAGATATTTTATCCCATTCTTCTTGTAACACTTGCTTTAAATGGGCTTTGTTCCTAATTTGGTGTTTGGGGACCGCTGTTTCGAGTGTGGCCCACAAATTTTCTATGACATTGATGTCAGGGGACTGGTGGTGTGTGCAATTGCTGTTTACAATGAAAAAGACACCACATTTTGACATTACGTGCCGTGTGTTTGGGGTCGTTGTCTTGCTGAAAAATAAAATTTCCATCTAAACCCAATTTTTTTTTTTTTTTTTTGCACTTTCTTTAAGAAAGTTGTTGAGTATATCTATATAAAGCTTATGATCCATTATATATGCCATCTATAAAAACTAAATTTTCAACCCCATTTTGAAGCCATACAACCCCAAACCATGACGGAGCCACCACCATGTTTAACTGTAGGACGTAAATGTTTTGGATCCAAAGCGGTGTTCGGCTTTCTCCAAACGGTGCGACGGCCATCACTTCTAAAAATGTTGAATTTACTTTCGTCACTGAATATAACTTTCTTCCAAAAGTTATCTGTCTTCAATTGATGAGTTTTTGCAAACTCCAAACGCTTTTTCTGATTTTGTAAGCTTATGAAAGGTTTCCTTCTAGCTACTCGACTGCTTTATCCAGCATGTCTTATCACATTTCTCACAGTTTCAGCACTTACACCCCACTAAAGACCCGCCGTGTAGGGCAGCGATGCACGTTAAATCTGTCGAGAGCTGAAACGTCCTCCCGTTGGTGTGGTGTGGTAGTTAGGAGAGGGGGTGACAGCTCAGGTGTCGTCGACGTCACTTGACCATGGTTCAAAGCTACGTGGTCCGTCGCCAAAAACCCTCGTGTAGCTGAACAGTGCGACGTTAATATTCAATCAATCAATCAATCAGCACTTAGACTTCTACCCATTATTCGGGAAGTTTCTGCAGCTAGTTTGACTGCATTTAGTTCAGGATCAATCTTGATATCTTTCAAAACTTTCCTTTTGGATACATCACTCAAAATACTTTTCCTTCCTCTTCCACTTTTATTTTCATTTAATCCATCGCTTTTAAATCTTCCAATGATTTTCTGGACACACGAGTGGCTTCTACCGACAATTTTAGCTATTTCACGATAAGATTTTCCTTTCTTAAATAACTTGAATATAAATTTTCTTACATCAATACTGGTCTCTCTCCGAGGACCCATTTTCCATTTAAAATTGCGACTTTAAATTCACATAACCAACTTTAAAAGACAAAAGTAGCAGTCAAAAAGTTTAAGATAAAATTGGCCAAACTTAGGCTATTATAGTAGCAAGCAGAAAAAAATCTAGTGGTAGTTAAATAAACATTTATATATAATTGGTGTATCCTCAATTTTTTGAGGTAAAGATCTCCCTGTGTTTATTTCAAATACTTGTGAAATTTTTAATTTTAGATATTTTTTGTTGATTTTCGTTATTTTTACTGTAAATTAACCCTTTTGTTACGTGTGAAAATAAAAACACGTTTGCACTTCTAGTTAGTGTGTTATTTCGATTGAAAGTTGGATTTATCAAGTAAAAGTAAGGTGTATCCTCAATTGTTTGTACCACTGTATATATATATAGAAAGAGATTTAGAAATTTTTTTATGAAAATCTAATTAAAATACTTTGCAAACCTGTTAAAGATAAGAGTCCACCTTTTTACCGGAAGTTTCGAGATTTTATGCATATATAGTCAGAATTTTTTATATTTAAAATTATTTAAAATACAGTGAAATTTTTGAAAAATTCGCCATTCTCAGAAAATTTTATCTCAAAGGGATATACACAGAATCAGTCACATCAATAAAATGTTTTAAATATCAACAATAACAGAAAAAAGAGCGTTTTGTACGACAAAAACAGACTAAGCCATTTTTTTAAAGAGCCACAAATTCAAATGAGGGGTCACTAAAATGCCTTCAGGGTGCTACGGGGTGAAGGCCCCTACCTTAAAGAATATTTCTCGTGATATAAAAGCCCCTTTCAAATGTACGAAACAAAAACCCTTGATCTGAATTTCCGACGGCAAGAAAGCCTAAGTAATGAGACATAAGTCACTTTTTCATTTTAAAAAAAAAGCTGGTAATGGAGACCATTATTTCCTCCATTAAGGTATCCGACTACCCTCAAATCACGAATTTTTTAAGAAATTGACAAATTTAATTGTGATTTTATTTTATCGGCCATCGTATTAGTCTTATAAAAAAATACCAATTTTTTTATTTTCCATTCATTAGAACAAAAACTACAAGTGTTATTAGTAAAAGCGGATGCCATAACTTTACATAAGATGTCAAATTTTAAAATGCATTTTACTCGAAATTTGTTTTAACGAAAAGCTCAAACGGAGACAGCGATTGCTCAAAAAGTTTTTAAAATAATTTGCTGAAATTTTTTGTGTATGTTTTGTTTAACAGTAGAAATGTTTTAACCTTCAGTATTATCAATCACTGTTTTATTACAAAATTTACAGCTCTTTATGTGAATATAATCACTGTTTCTTTAAGAAATTTCGTATAACAACTAAGATAAAGTGCTCTAGTTTTTGTAAAAATTAAAATATCTCTTAGCCTGAAAGTCATTTCAAAAAGGAATGGCAAAGTAATACATAAAAATTGAAAAATTGAGAATTTGTTCAATTACTATTTGTACAGAGTGAGCATCGTTTATGGAATTTTTTTGTCAATTTTTACCCATTTCAGTAGAAAAAATTTATTTTTCTCTTCTTAATTTTAGCCTTTTTTTCTTAGAGTATACTAAATAAATCTAAAAACCTCAAAAAAATCTCCATACCTCTGTTTTTTTTTTAAAAAAATTTTTTTTGCATGTAGTCGGATACCTTAGGCCAGTTCGAACTGCTGAACTGCATTGCGATCTGACTCTGCACAGATATAGTTTATTTAATTATTTTTTGGTTTTCCAACCGTTCTCTTGATAAGGAGTTGTATGAGCATGTACATTACGCTAGCTCTTGGATTTACAGATACAGCTTTCACTCGGTATGCACCTGGGGCTCTGCTGAATAAAATTTGTAAAGTAATTATATGTTATTCATGTATGTATCGTTAAAAAGTATGAACTTGAAATTTCATGTTCCAGTACTATGATAGAACGAAGAGGAAAGTAATGCGCTTATTGTCAATTTTATATGGGTTTATCCCATTCTGAAATAATACTAAATCTTAAAAATGACGTATTGTAATGTCGCTCTTTGAACTTGAATGAAATATGAATCTTTTCTCAAACTCCAGTTTAAAACGCATTATATTCGAGCAAAATGACATTCTTATATACTATAAAGACTAAATTTAAAGCACGCTATAACTTCCATGAACAACATTATTATTTTAAACTTGTTTTAAGCTTCTTATTTGTTTATTCTTCACACTTTTGAACCATTCAAAAAAATTACACAATAGCTTCACCCTTTAAGTTATTTTTCCCCCACAGTTTTTACTTTTTAATTTCTTTTAGTATTTACTCTGTGAACAATAAAAAAACAATGTTTGTTTTTTTGCATGCAAAATTTTGCTTATTTAACACTTTTTCTAAAGAAAATAAGATTGATCAATGATTTTTAAACACTGCTGGAAAAAATGGAAACAGCGTTACTTGACGTAGCAAGTACGAGTTACTCTCATACATTATAAAGCTATTTCTTATCTTTCCATTCTTTAAAAGTAATTGAGATGAAGAAATGAAATTTCGTAATTAATAACAAACGTAAAATATTCTCCTGTCTGTATGATAAATCGATTTTAACTCATTTTTTATTCTACTGATTTTTTTAGTTTCCCATTTTAAGATAAAATTTGCGACAATCATAATAGATTTGTTAAAACGTCCTTTGCATTTTCGGAAACAGGCTTAGAACTTATTTTCACTAAATTTTCAACTGGAAACAGATTCCTTTGGCTGTCATTTAATTGAACCCGGGATTCCTCGAAGGTTACAGTACTTTTCTTTAACCCTCTGGCTGCTCATTTCGCGATTTCCACGGGCAACTCAAATGTAGCAAAATCTGCTCATCCCGCGATTTCCGCGGGCATGTGTTTTTCTTCCTTTATCTGTGAGCGCATCCCGTTTTTCCCCGTTTAACCATTGAAATAAATTAGGTACAGTATTTGACGTTTCATTTTACTTTTGGCCAACACATGTCGATAATTGTCCACTAAATTGCGGCATTTGAAGGCCCGTGGTATTCCCGCTCAAACTTGACTTTTTGCCGCTTTTTTCTAATCAGAGATGGCTGCTGGAAAACGTTCGGTGATTGACAGCGTGTATATTCCTGATGACTGTTCGTATTCTGAAAGCGATTTTAGTTTTGATAGTGATAGTGATATAAATGTTTTGGACTGCTCCTCTTCTAGCGATGAATCTGATCATGATTCAATAAACTTGCAAAGTGTTAGGCAGTGGTGCAAAATCGATATGAAGAATATTCCTCCTCCTCCTCCAGTTCCTTTTCATAGAAATCCGGGAATAACTAATAATATAGCTAACAACGCAAGTATATTGAATTATATATTTTGAACTTTTTATCGATGATAAAATATTACGACTGATAGTCCAAGAAACCAATAGATACACTGAAAAATATATCCATAAAACAGTTTGTAAAGAGGGATCACGCAGGAAAAAATGGACGGAAACAAATGTTGAAGAACTAAGACTATTTTTTGCAGTTTTGTTACTGCAAGGAGTCATAAAGAAGCCAGAACAGAGGAACATTATTGGTCTAAGCGTCAAACATTATCCACACCAATTTTTGCAAAAGTAATTGGAAGAACTAGGTTTTTATTGCTCATGAAGTTTCTTCATTTTACTAATAATGAGGAATTTGATAAAGACCGACACCCATGGCCGAAATTGAATAAAGTTTATGAACTAATGGAACATCTTCAACGCAAATTTCGAGAAGTCTATATACCCGTGAAAAATCTTAGTTTAGATGAAAAATTGATGAAGTTCAAAGGCAGGCTCAAGTGGAAAATGTGTATTGCAAAAAAAGAGCAAGATTTGGCTTGAAGTTTTTCGTTCTTTGTGAAGCAGAAAAAGGGTACATTTCAGATTTCCTCATATATACAGGTGAAGGAACAGTGTATAATCCGAAATACAGCCAATATCCAGTTTCCACCAAAATTGTTTTACACTTGATGGATCGATTCCTGGAAAAGGCTTATTGTGTCACTATTGATAATTTTATATGTCTCCACAGCTTGCAGACATCTTAGTTACAGAAAAGACGGACACTTATGGGACAGTGAATAAACCAGAAAAGACCTCCCTGTCAATTTTTCAAAAGAGAAAGTCCCCAAGGGGGAAATTGTTGCTTATCAAAGAGGTAAAGTCATGGCCCTGAAGTGGCAGGACAAGAAGAGTGTCTGCCTTATGAGTACTATTCACGATACAAGCTCTTATTTGGTGACATGCAAATCTAAAAAGACTGTTATGAAACCAGTTGTCGTTTGTGACTATAATAATACAATGGGTGGCGTCGACTTATGCGACCAAGAAATGTCCTACTACCCTACGCTCCGAAAACAACAAGGGAAGTATTATATCAAAATTTTCAGGCAGTTTTTAGATCAATCTTTGTGGAATGCCTATTTACTTTACTAAAAGCAAAACCCAACACATAATATAAAGCTTTTGGAATTTCGATTGCGAATGGTTGAAGAAAGTATCCAAAAGTATTCTGATAGAGATAATTGTAGTGGTCCAGGAAGACCGAGTTCTACTCCGAACCCTTTGCGATTGACAGCTCGTCATTTTGCAAGCCACATACCACCTAACCCCGTAAAAAGAGAGCATCGAAGACAATGTGCTGTTTGCTGTTCAAGAAAAGATGCAAGTGGGAAAAAAATTCGCAAAGAAACGTGAATCTGGTGCAAAGACTATGAAGTTGGACTTCGCCTTGAACCCTGCTTCGAACTCTATCATACTAAACTGAATTTCTAAGGTATCTTTTTTATCTGTGCTTTATATTTTCTGCAATTTTATACATTTTACTTTTTTTACTATGCAATAAATAGAAATTAACTATCATTTTATTGAAATTTACTAAAAAAAAATTTTTTTTGGTGATAACATCTGAAATTAGTTTTTCTGGCAACTTAGTTTCTCATGATAAAATTCTGTATTAAAAATCTTTTCTAGAAAGAAAAAATGCATTTTTCAATTCTTCAATATATATAGATTTAAAATATGCAAAAAAAATTACACAATTTTTTAAGCGATTTCGGTCTACAAATTGAGCAGTCAGAGGGTTAATATTTAACTAATGGTTTTTATACAGAACAAATACTACAAAATGTTCTGCTTTGAGCCACATGCCTCGAAAAAGGACTGCAAACATCTTTCTTTTTTAGCTTACTTAAACTGTAAATTTGGAATTAATATTTTGCTTATATTTGTTATAGAAGTTTGCAACTTATTTTTGCGTCGATGGGTTTTCCTATTATTACTTATTGATTTCAATTCAGAAACATTTGAACTAACATACGCCTTTTTTAGTATTTATTTGAAGTGTCATTTTTTTTAGAAGTAGTGATTGACGACTCCTGCTTTTCTTTTTGCTTATTGTTCACTTAGAAATCTTTTTACCAAATGTTTCACAAAGTATACCAATTACTGAATTCTCTTCGGAAAGAGCAAAATTTTATCCAGTTTCTTTTCGTAGCTTACTTGCATTGTCATTTAATGAACTAATTTGAAACTATACCAAGTGATAATTTTAATTTCAAATAAGAAAATGTTATCAAGAATTTTTACATCAAAACCTTGTCATTTTTTAATCGAAATCGTTCTTATAACTGTGTAACCCTCTGTAGATAATGCTGTAAGGATTGAAAAAATGCAATTTTATTGTTTTTTATATGCTGTTTATGTTTCTTTTCTTTCTTGAGATTTAGAGAAAGCTTCTACATATAAATTAGAGCTGTGGTAGCACAGTAGTCAAGGTATCGGATCATGGCAGGTATGTCATGAGTTCCAGTCCAGTACCTCTAAAGACCCGCCGTGTTGGGAAGCGATTTACGTTAAATCTGTTGAGAGCTAACAAACGTCCTCCCGTTGGTGTGGGGTGGTAGTTAGAAGAGGGGGTACCAGCTTAGGTGTTGTCCTCGTCACTTGGCCATGGTTCAAGTGTAGCTGAACAGTGCGACTTTACTATTCACTCACTCATTCTACATCAATTAATGGAAATATTTAACCAAGAAAGTATAATTATATATGTAATCAATTTCTCTTACATGAAAAAAAATTCTCGTGATGCAGCATTGTTAACAAAATCTCTTAAGTATTGAGTCTGTGTATTTTATTGAATTTGTTTTTATTGTTTCTTCTATTTTGTTATATGTAAAAGCAATATTTTTTCTTTCAACAGAAGTAGTCATAAATGCAAAAAGAAAAATGTTACACGCGTTTATGAATTCCAAATAAAAGGAATTGTTTCTCCCCCTTAGAATGTGTTTAATATAAGATTAAAATTGCTTTACAAAATTTATGGATTTATTGCTTCGATAAAAGTTGATTTATTCAATATTTTAAATGCTAGTGACACAATACTATATTTAATAAAAAAACTGCAAAAGTACTAAATGGATATACTCGTTTTATTCAAATTTTTATTGTTTCGTACATTTTCCTTATGGTACCATAAAAAAAAGAAAGACATTTTTTTTGTCAATGGAGGCAGTCACAAACACAAAAGGCGCGAAAAGAATGGTTCATTCATCGTTGCAAAAAAGAATCGGATTGTGTTTGAGCGTTTAGTACGTTATTATTTATCGACTTGCTATTTTACGAACACAAGCAGGAAATCTGAGGCGTGGAATGTTTTTCTTTGTCTTTCCCTTCGTCAAACAATGTAAGCATCTGAGCTTATTTTGCTGGACAAGATAAATCAACCAGAGTGCTTGGCTGCAGCTATTAAACAATGTAAGGGTCATCAACAGATGATGTAATCGCCCGTTCATCCTTTCCATGTTGCTATGTACAATGATCGCATTTATAGGGAGAGAAAAAATTAGTTTAATAATCGACACGTGCCTATGCGGAAAATATGTTCTATAACAGCGATTCTTAACCTGGTCCGTGGACTCTCGGAGTGCCTTTCTAGGGGGTCCTTGAAGGCCTCTCATCAAATGTTAAGATTTCCATCTTTGAAAAACCTCGGGGGAAAATTAGAGAATGTGCCCTTCTGGATTAGATCACCAAATTGTTCCCAATAAAAATATTTAAGGTATTCGACTACGTTCGGAACCGTAATTTTGCAAAAGTGTATAAATGGATAATATTTGTGATATATAGTGTCACTTAGATTAGAAAACGTATATAATTGGTTTAAAAATATTATTACAATAAAAAACTGTTTAAGTACAATATGTTGACAAAAAAATGAAAATAGAATGACCCATTTTCAAAACATTCTCGTTTTATGAAAAATCTTTCCATTATAATATTATTTTGCCTGTATATAGCTCAGACCTCTTATCAGAGTCTGAACAAGAATTTTTTAAATATATAACTTAGAAGTGGATTTATGCATATCTTGCTACAACAGAGGGGAGCAAAAAAAATTTTAAGAAAATAACGACGGTAATTATTCCAATTGGTGGTAACTGAAAATAATTTGAATTTTTCAAAAAGCCTTGTTCAGACTCTCTGGAGAGAGAAGTCTTTACTTTATATAGGCAAAATATTATTATAGAAGCATTTTTATTAAAGGAGAACGTTTTGAAAAAAAGGTTATTTTAAGTTAATTTTTTGCAATAATATTGTATTTAAATTTTTTTTGTCATAATGTCCTTAAAATTTTATTCATGTATTCTAAACCAAGTGACACTAAATATCATGAAAGTTATCCATTTATGTGCCTTTTTAAAATCACGGTTACGAATGCAGTTGGATAAAACATGTGTTTCAATCAAGAATATTAATTCAATTTTTGTTGTTGTTGTTTGCAATTATATAGTCACCACTAAAATGTGAAATATTTTCAAAAAATATATAGTAGAAACAAATGTACAAAGATTAAGAACTGAAATTACATAATGCGCCAAATACGATAACGATTGTATCCATTTTGATTTCCTAATGGAATTGTGCCTACATTATTTATTTATTTGAAAGTAGTATTTCGTAAAAAGTTTTATATACATATATAATTAAATGTTCACTGTTTTCTTAAAGGGAAAAAAATAAGTGTTAAAAAAAGTCTGTATAAATAGTATAGGCAGTCTTAGGACTTTTGAGGAACCTTTTAATCACTCATCCATATGTTGCAGTGGCGCACACAAGGGGGGGGACCTGGAAATCCGGACACCCCCCCCAAAGCCCTCGATTTTTTTTCTGATTGTTTATAATTCTAAGTATATAGTACGTAAAATTTAATTAAGTATTTGTTATTAATGATTAATTTTATTAATTAATGCTAATTATTTATTCAATAATTAATTTTTTAGTGTATTTTGCTCCTGAAAATCGACAAAGTCAAAAGGAGCATAATATAAGAAAGGTGAACTTTCGACACCGGACCCCCCTTGAAAAATTCTTGTGTTCGCTATTGATGTGTTGGGAGTCGAGAGGAGAGGTGCTCAAAATCCTAAGGGTCCGCGATGTCAGGCTGATACATAAAGGAGGGCTGATATTGGAAGTTTAAGAACCGCTTTTCCATGGTACGGAGGTTAAGAGATTGAATTTTCGAAAAATGGGAAAAGACTTAATTGTATTTAGATGAGATTTTATAAAATCAAAATAACCAAAAGAGATGATAATTGATGAGTACTGATTAGTTATTAACAAAATGTACATTTTGCAGCATTTTATAACTCCCTCCACCAACATTGAATCAATCCAAACCAAGCTTTTTGCTGTCATCTGCTGATCACTCACAGTCATTTTGACAGCAGGGTTTATTAAAGGCAATGCTACAGAAACGGTTACTATACCTAATGATGATGTGTGTTTTTCTTGCAGCTATTTAGTAGGTGCTCTCTTTTTCAGTAAATGTTAAAAAGTATTAAAATGCCTGTCTTTTTTTTAATAAAAATTACTTTTGATTTTTTTAACATAAAAAGCTGAAACATTTAAACATCATTCCAATTGTTGCAGTACTTAAAAAAAGTATTTTATTTTTATTTTTTCCCTCCATCCGTATACCATAGAACAATTTTTCCGTAAAGATAGATTTAGAAATTTTGAAAAAGAAAATATTTTTCGATTCTCCCACCATAATGTACAATAAAATTTACAGAATACATGTATCGATATTAGCATTTGCTACAGAAAAATTCTAATTATTCTGAAACAGCACATTAATGGTTCGCTGTAATAACTGAGCCGGGTGGGTTTGATTCGGTTGAGAATGATGTTTATACATGTCACTTTTATTTTTTTTCTTTTGCTTTCATCGATATGGAATATTTGCGACGTAATATTTCTATAATGTTATATGTATTACCTAGATTCACTAATAAAAAGAAACAGTTGTGACGGGCTCACGCGTCTTTTCTTTAACATGTCCTTTGGGTTCTTTGGGCCAGAATTAATGACAACTCTTTTCCTACCAAATCCAAGAAGTTAAGTGTGAATGAAAGATGCAAATGAACAAGCTTTTAAATATCGGAACTTAGAGTAAACGAGATGTTGCGTATTTTACCATCGTAGATTCTCTCATATTAATTATTATAATTTAATTTGTTAAAGGTTTAAGTTGAATATCTTAATAAAGTCGTAATAAGATAATGATTCTTTCTAGTTTTTTCGTTAATCCTACACCTCTAGCTCACACTGATACTTCGAGAGATGTTCTCCCAAGGGGAGGAACATCCCACAGTGTGTGTGTGATTCGTGACATAAACAAAATGTTGAGATGTCAGATGTCAATAAAATACGAAGGCTGCAAAAACACAGGAGTGAGGGAATATTAACGTCTCCCTGTTCAGCTACACGAGGGTTTTGGTGACGGACCACTTAACTTTAAACCATGGTCAAGTGTCGAGGACGACACCTGAGTTGGCACCCCCCCCCTCCTAACTACAACACCAAAGAGAGCACGTTTGGGCTCTCAACGAATTCTACGTACATCCCTCCCCTACACACGGGTCTTAATTGATACTGGGTTCGAACTCGTGACAAGCCAGCTACGATCCGATACCTTGACCACTAGGCTACCGCAGACAGCTCAAAAACACAGGAAGGATGTTGTTATAAATGTATAACAATTACCACATAAAATCCGGCGCATAACGCACACTTTTAACACAAAAAAAATAAGATGGAAATTTACGGGTGCACGTTATATGCAGGGTATAAAAATGAGAGCTTTAAAAATAACGAAGAGAAACAAAAAAGCTAGACGTCTGCATAGATCAAAATACTGTTAATTTAAAAGAAACGACATTCCTTATGAACTTAAAAATAATATAATTCCAGAACTACAACCCTTTTTATCTAAATCTTGGAATACAATCTCGAATAAATGACTCCAAAACATAGGGTTATTACGCCCGTACATTTCAGGTTTCTTTCAGCAAATAGCTATGAATCTACTTAACGAATCAGTATTTTCTTTCATTTAATTTATATTAATTTAATTTCCGTCGCAGCCTGAAGCAACTCAGAGGCTATTGAAGACGTATCTCATAATTTTGATCCTCAGTCAAGTAACGAGGACAACACCATAGCCCCCCTCCTCTTGGAACTCCCTCACCACGACAACAGAGGACTTTGTGTGCTCCTTGACAAATTTAATGTAAGTCAGCTCCTCTACAAGGTGAATCTTGAGTGGCATCAGGTTTCGAACCCACAACTTGACAACGCTGGCCTCGAACTCTGACCATGACTTCTCAGCTACTGGGCTACTTCAATGCTTTTAATTTCCTTGATTATTATTTCCATTCCACTGCAAATTCTTTGTTTTATTACATAGCTAAAGAATGTATGACGTTCCGTATATTTATGATGTGACCAATCGTCCTCCTTTAGGAAGGACAGTCCCTTTATAGGTCCTGTCCTTCCTCTAAAAGTATCAGCCAACTTGTCCTCCCTTACAATATTTTAAAACTAATCTGTCAATCTCTGTATTCAGTAAGTAAGTGAATATTAATGTCGCACTGATCAACTTCACGAGGGCTTTTTGTCGACGGATCTCGTAATTTTAAACCATGGTCAAGTGACGGGGACGGCACCTGAGCTGGCACCCCTTCTCCTAACTACCACACCAACGGGAGAACGTATAAGCTCTCGACAGATTTAACGTGCATTGTTCCCCTACACGGCGTGTCTTCAGTGGTATTGGGCTTGAACTCGTGACAAGCAAGCCACGATCCGATACCTTGACCACTAGGCTAGCGCAACCGTCAACATGTTGAAATTGATAAAAGATGGACGGAAATATTTAACCATTTCAAGAAGGAACACATTCCATACAGAAATTAAGTTATTCTTGCTGAATTTGCGTTGTGCTGCCCAGATCTAATGCAGCAGTTGAAAGGGATTTTTCAATTGGTAATGATTTTTGGACAAGCGAAAAATCAAGATTGAATGTTGATACTTTAACTGTAGCACTTACCGTAAAATTCAATATGAAGGATATTTCCGATGTATTAGAAAATGATATTGATAAACAAGATATGTATAAAGTAAGATATGTAATAATTAAAAGATATGTATAAAGCGAAATTGGTGTATTTTTGTTTGAATTAATAAAATGTTTCATATATTTTACGTTGCAGTTGTTCCTTAAATATTTCGTCCTCCTTTTCATTATAAGAAATTTGGTCACCTTAGCAGTTTTGTAATGGAAAATATTAGGACTCCCCTGCAAAAAGTCAGGTTTTCCTTTAATATTTTATCAATTGTTTAAATCAGTGCTTCTCAAACTTTCAATCTCGGTGACCCAATTTTCAACCATAATTTTTATTTCCCCATACGATAACAATGTATTGAATGCAATAAAATAATGTACTTTGACACACACTAAAGCTGTAACATGACTTTAATTAAAAACTGCACAAATTATCAAAATAAATATTATATTTAGTATACAATTTTGTATATGCCAAGCCCATGGAAGTCACTAGTTATTTTTCTAAACTTGTTTTTAATTTAGTATTAATAAATTAATTATCAAATACTTTTTGCTGAACTGATACATTTATCAGTATCATATATCAGTGTAAATATATGTATTTTATTTTTATCATATCAGAATGTATATTATTTTGCTTCCTTTCAGAATAAAATGATAGTTATTTTAAATCTTTTATTTTCGACATGCTCGCGCCCACCCACGCAGGGTTATCATGCCCTTCTAAGGAAGCGCGTCCCACAGAGTTTGAGAAACGTTGGGTTAAATACTTGGCGTCAGTCAGACTTTGGAGCCCCTAGAAACCTGCCCCCTCAATGTGGTGGTTGCGGGGTTGTACCTTACGCCATTACACTTAGTATACTGAACTTCTCAGTAAGGTTACGGGCTTTTTTTTAAGTTATTCATTATAAATGGATATTAATTAGTTGAAAAAAAATATTTTTTTAAATTTAAAGTATACAAAATGAGCCATAAGTTTGAACTATGACCTTGGTTACCTTGTGTGAATTACAGTTATTTTCCTTCGCTAAAAGTGTACCTATTATAACCCAGTATATTTTTATGAGAAAAATAATCACACACTTGAAGACTACCCATATATTGATGAATGAAATTCAACGAACAATATACACCGTTCTTGCAGATGAAGCGAGATATTTCTACACTTCTCTCTCTCGTGCATCCTATTTTAATATAAACATAATGTGCCAGACACACAAAAACTAAGAGAGAGAAAGAGATTCATTGAGAAAAGAAAAGATTTCATTTAAGTTTTTCATTGAACCATCGAAAAGGATATAAATATTTCAGTGTCGCGCATCGGTGTCTGGATGAGCAGCAACCAATTGTTTCCTCACTTTTTTTTTCTTGACCTTGAAATGGGTTCCATTCTTTTTTTACAAAAACGGATCGTGGACTCGTGACTGAATGGAGTAAAAAAAAAGAAAAAGTGTATTTTTTTTCTTAATGATTTTTTTAAAACAGAAGAATAGTGTCCGAGCTGTCGAGATGACAGTTAAGGGAAAAAGCGAAATGGATGCGAAAGGAAATTTGGATGTGTGTTCTAAGCAATTACTCTCATCTTTCAAGTAAGAGCATGGTTCCTAACTTGTGGCTGGAGTGTCACGGGTTCGAGTCTAGGTATCACTGAAGACCCACCGTGTAGAGAGGGCCGATGCACGTTAAATCTGTCGAGACTCAATGTCCTCCTGTTAAATCGATTGTTAGGAGAGGGAGGTGCTAACTCGGGTATCGTCCTCGTCATTTGACCGAGGTTCAAATTTACGAGTTCCATCACCACTAGACTTCGTATTGATTCACATAGTGCAACATTAATATAACACTCACTGTTTTACTTAAATACGAGCTTTTAATTGGAAAGCAAAGAGATGTATAGTAATGCATTTTTGAATAAATAATGATATGCAATGTTGGATGAGTAAGTGAATATTAACGTCGCACTAAACAGCTAGTCGAGAGAATCATGACATGCCTGCCATGATCCGATACCTTGACCACTGGGCTACCGCAGCCCTATGAAAAGCCCTCGTGCAGCTGAACAGTGCAACGTTAATATTCAATCAATCAATCAACCACAGCCCTATGTGGAGGTGGAAAAAAGGAAATAATTATTATGAAAACAATTTTTTGAATAAATTATTCATTTTTAAGAAAAGTGAAAAAGAAAGATAATCTATTGTTTATTTTTTAATATCTTTGACAGGAAATTGAATACTTTATTTCTATATTACGTATAATGCTGTGCTGAAAACGTGTAGCATTATCACTTGCATCTTTCGGTAGACTTTTAAATCCATCCTTTCATTTTGAAAACACTAATCAATCTTTCTTTACTTCATACTGATGTATCCAGTGGAAATCAACGATTCTTTTTTGCACAACTGCTTCAAGTATTAATTAGAAATGTATAATTGTATGGATAGATGTGCAAATAAAATATTTTATAATGAATTTTTTTTAATTCTACATATTTGTTATCAGTAAAATAAAAGAATTGAGATTGAATTCATTTTGAATCAATCGTCTTGCATCTTTTTTGCGATTCTGTATTTAATAATTTTCAAAGGTTCTTCATTTTGATTGCAATCATTTTTAATGGTTCTTTTTTATCGTTTTCAAATCGCTCTTTGGTAATTTGATTTTCACACTTCAAAGCTTCTAAATTTTAAAATATATTTTTTATTGCGTAAAAAAATTAGTAATGGATTTTTGATTATTTCGTTAATCAGGAGGGAAATTTGCAACCCCGAAAAAATGTCAAGTCCTCCCCCCACCTAAAAATTGCCAAAAAAAATGCTAAATAAAAGTAATTATCTCTCTCTCTCTCTCTATATATATATATATATATATATATATATATATATATATATATATATGAGAAAAACGATTCACACACACACGACCATCGTGAGATCTCCGGAACCATTGCACCTACAGTCATGAAATTTTGTAAGTATGTTTCTTTTGTTAGGTAAAGATCCGCTCTAAGAACGAGTTTTGAAGAAATCTGTCTTACCCCGTTGAGGAGAAATGTGAGGATGTTATTAACAAAATTCTTGTTTTTGACGGATTAAATCTATTGACATTAAATTTGATATGCATGCTTCTTTTGTTGAGGAAAGATCCGTTACGAACGGTTTTTGTGGAAAGCTACTTCCAAGTAAGAGGACTGCGAGGGTGTTTTAGATTAAATTTCCCGTTTTTGAACTATTCGACCGACTGACTTGGAAGAATTTCCTTGTTGAGGTGAGATCCGATACGAACTGGTTTGGTGGAAACTGATTCCAAAGGGGAAAGGGGTGTAAAATTAAATGTGCTTCCAAACATACTCTTTGAAGCCCTGGTCCCAGAGAAGATTTTTGAGGTCCTGGGCCCCTATGCAAAAGTAGGCCCTACCTGAGATCTGTAAAAGTAGACAGCATATAGCATGCATTGACAAATACTCTTTCAAACGGTAATTTAAAACAAATAAATGTGCACAACTCACAATCTCAAAATCCTAAGGCACAAACCGGCTCGACCGATGGCGGCATTTCTACTAAATGAGTTGAAGAATTTTTTCTGGTATTCGGCTTAGACAAGGACAGCGGTCATCACATAATAATACAGCCTTACTAGTTTTGCCAGTTGACATGCAGTTTGAAATTCCCTGTTCTTTGAAGAATTTGTACGAGAACAATATTTGTCTTTTAAAATTATCCGGATCATGATCTTATTAATCTAGAACGAAATAAGGTTCCTGCCAAGGGCGACGCTCTGGTCTCCTGGCCCAGTTGGCCCATGCCTTCCGAATACCGTTAAAAATTCATTCTTTTTTAAAGTTATACTTCTTTTGGTGCGTTAGGGAAAAAGGATGAGGGTAAATTTTTCCGATGCGCGCGCGCACCGTCACGGATGTGTAAATGCTTTGTCTAGAAATATACAGAACGGAACCACCTTCAAAATTCTCAGGAAAATATTTCTCTTCATTTCCCAGAAGGAGGGGGCACTTGAGTTTGAACCGGGGACCTCTCTATCTGCATTCGAATGCTCAACCACTGAGCTATACACCCCGTATCAGCGAACCTTTGCTTTGCGTTTCGTAGGAACGGATACAAAAATGCTTTGTCTAGAAATATACAGAACGGAGCACAGATCATTACCACCTTCGAAATTCTCAAAAAATATTTCTCTTCACTTCCATGAAGAAGGGGGCACCCGGGTTTGAACCGGGGACCTCTCAATCAGCAGTCGAATGCTCTACCACTGAGCTGATTCTATTAAGGTGCCCTTCTGAGGTGCCCTGATTCTATTTTATTTCATTGTTTTAATTATTTTAAACTGACCATAACTCGGGGGCTCTTCAGGCGGATGTCTTAATTTTCTCAGGGACGCTTTATCCCGCCGAGACATTCAATATGAGGTCTGAGGTGTCACATTCGGTTCACCTCATCTCCAGATACAGTCTGTCGAAAATTCCCATGTTATTGGTCCTATTGTCCCCGTGCCGGGGAGTTAAAATTTATTTAAATCGTGATTATCTCGGGTTTGGCTGGTCCGATTGACTGAAGGTTAGTATCGTTCAACTCTGCTCGTGATTGCTTTTCGTCCTTGGCTCAGCTTGCCCTGCTCAAGATTTTTAGAAATATTTTAATCTTATTACGCCAAAGAAATATAACTTGTTACGTGCGTACATAAGTACACACACACTTTTTTTTAAATCCCAGATGTGGGATTATAAGAATATTTTGGGAAAAAAATCGAAAACTTAATACTAGGACTTCAATATTAACTTTAAGAGAAAAACAATATGTAGTCATACAACATCACGAAATGCCAAGCAAAACGTGTAGGTAACGTTATATATGAACTGTATTAAACATACTTAATTGTGTGTGTGTGTTGTTTAAATATATAGAAGAATATTTATATTTGAATGTGTTACATACGTACTTAAAAATCAATCAAAACATTTTAACACATTTTGCATTGATTATTTAATAGCATTCCACTACGAAGTAACCCGTAATTTTTTTACCACGGTCAAGGGACGAGGTTGACACCTGAACTGGCACTCCACTCTCCAGCATTAAAAGATTTAATGTGCATCAGCATTTTCAAACGGAAAAATTTTCAGTTGCACCAAAATTCGAACCCGCGACTCGCCAGAAGCAACGAACTCGCGACCATTTACTGTTCGTTTTTTTTTTTTGGAACGCAGGAATTGATATAGACTGATATGCATCATCGACATTCGGGTTCCGCGAGTGTTTTTTCAAAACACACATGAGCCATTTTGTTGAAAAAAAAGTTTTCATTCACACCTGAATAAGATATAAGAGTTTCTAATTTCAAAAATAATAAATATTCAATCGATCAAATTAGTAAGTAAAAAATATTTGTTTTAAGGCAAATATTCTGCTTGAGCACATTTGATTTTTATGAGCCAGAAATTTAAATGTTATTGTGGAAAAATCTAATTGTAGTAGATATATATACAAAAAAATAGCGTTTTTAAATTATTTTTTTGTATTAGATAGACAGTTGTGGCCAGATATTTCGACCTAGAGATGTAAAGATAGAAGCTCATTTTTTGATTTTGTTGTTTGAGTTTTACTGCAGATGGTTAAATGTCTGTTTTTATCTCTACAAAATTTACATCTAACGCGTTATGAAGGCTAACGTTTTTTCTGCGGAATATCTTAAATTGTATGGATATTATTCATTTCGTTTATATGTGCCTGTTTTTTTTAAATTAAATTTAAACAACTCCTTATATATTTTGTAATTTTTGTATGTATATATTTGATAAAATTTTTCTATTTATTTTTTTAAATTTTTTATTTTAAGCTGAATGCAAAAAAACTATGTATCAACATTTATGCACTTATGATTAGTTTTAGCAGTAAATCGTTATCTTTTTATTTATTTATTTTAAATTTTGCAATGCTAAGCATTGTCTTGCTAAAGCCTTCGATTACGAAGCATTCAATTCAGTTATCAAAAACAAGTCTTGTATTATTTATTCCGTTTATTTTAATTTTGCGAAGCATTCGATTCAGTTTTTAATTTTTTTTTTTGAATCATTGAAAGTTTATTTAATTTATTCCATTTTTTAGCTTAATCTCGTGAAAGCGTTTCTTTCTCTATGAAATTATTTTTATAGGAAGAGTATAAGCATTCAACTTAAATGTCGATTGATAGATTACGTTACATATTTTATAAGAGTTCTAAATTGGAATAGCATGTTTCCTATTTCTCTCTTTCTAGTTTTCAATGTGCTTCATCATCAAATCAAGCTTAAATCTTAAAGCCAAAAACACTATTCTTTTTAACCGGAATCATTTGTATAAAACTAATAAGGTAAACAGAGGTGAAAACTATAGTAAAAAAGAATTTATCTGTATATAAAAGTATAAAAAGAAATTTGAAAGGTTAAGTACTCTGTCTGGAATCGTTACAAAATTTCAAAATTCTGAAATTTTAATTCCAGGTTATGAATCTCAACAATTGCATTACAGACGAATTATTTTTAAAAATGTACGACTAATTCTCAGAAAAAAATTTAAAAATATATCAAAACAAGGATCTACGAAACTAATAATCGTAGCTTAGAGCTATCTTCGAACGTGCCAGATCAGAGAAAGAGAGAGAGATCTCATAAGTCATAAATAATTCCATTTTATGTGAATGTTTTAGTCGATTTCTGTATAAACAAATTGCTAATTTTCCTAGTTGAACTGCGTAAGTAATAGCCAATGACATAATGGTATTCGCATTCCAATTTAACGGATCAGAAGTTAAGCAAACACTGAAGGATGTGTATATATATTTTTCAAAGTCGAATATTACCTACATCATTGATACAGCATGAGTCTGCGCGTTCTCAGTTCTGTACCTCGCGGGGATGTCCCGTAAACAGTTGAACTAATCTGTATACGAAGGTCGCAGGTGATCAAACGCGTTCGAAGGAAAATCGAATGTTTTGTGGAATATACCAACAGAAATCGTGTTTCCTCCTGGTTCTTAAAATTTAAATGAGGTTAAAAATAATAAGAATAAATACATTGTAGATTAAAGCTCTTGGTCTATATTTTTTGAAATAATATGAAGAAAAAGTTACACAAACTGAGGAAAATTTGTGAAAGAACATGATATGCAGTCATAAATAGAAATGTACTGAAGATGATGTTTTTTTTTGTATTGAGATTTTGCTCAAGAACCGTTTTTGAAGATGTTTTGTGGTCCTAAAGAAAACTTTGTAATTTAAAGATAAAAATGCATACATAAAGCCTATCAAAATGTCTCTCAATTCTTTTAATTAATCATAAACATACATTAAAGAAGCCATTCATATATAATCCGCTTACTTATAAATAATTTTAAAAAAATGGAAATGTACTAGACAAGTGATGATAGAAACTTAATTTTAATAAATTATGATGGACTAGCTGGTATACCTGTTCTTTGCGCGGGTGAATTGAAAAATAAACAATAGAGATTGAAGGATAAAGAAGTTTTTAATAAGTTAATTTTACGTGAGTTTCAAATTAAACAAAAAAAAAGCTTTTTGCATATCTCAGCTGAACAAAAAAAACCCTGTTTGTTAAATTTTAAGTCTGTAGATCTATCTAATAGCTGATTAAAAAAAGGATTTCTTTTAATCTATAACTCCTCGCGTAACTCTCTTGTGGATCGATTTTTGTAAACCCTTTCCTAAGCTGATCTCTTCTCGCCAAAAGTAACACATTGTTACAAATTTTGTGTAATGAACGCTTAAAATAGTGTAAATAATTTATATCTGGAAGTGTAATACGTTAATATTACTTTTTGTTGTATTCATTGTATGTTAAAATTGTAATCTACCTCACACTCCGCCTGTTCAAGCCTTCGCAGTGCCTGGCGCTTGGCGTGGACAAAACAAAAAGGAAAGTTTTGCTTCACACATAAAAGATAGATATGTCGCAGGAAAATGATGAAATTAGGAATCTCATCAAATCTCTAAGGGAGAGGATCACTTGACGGGAGATTTTAAAATAACGTCTTCTCAAGGTCATTTCCCTGATAAAATAAAGGATTTGAACGAATCCCTGAGCTGTTTCAGTGAAATGATGAAATATATTGTCAAGAGTTTAAAAGTGTTTATTTAACAAATAGGGTGCATTATTAAACGTAAAAGTAAGTAATACCACAATAGTGAATGAAATACAAATTATTTATTCGAAACTAATTAACAAATAATTAGAAAATTATGCTGGTATTTTTTGACGTATAACATCTTTCCTCTCGGTTGCTTACGCACTAAAATATCAATCCCTATGTTAATCCTATGGTGCCATTTTTTTAAAGATATGGGGTTGATATTTAGGGGATCAGTAGTACTACCTGTATGGTTAGGAAGTACAAGGACTCGTCCCCCCAGGTGTCTCTCTCCCCCCCCCTCTCCCTTGTATAGCATTTTGCCAATGCAAATTCTGACTAGTTCATTTTATCATTTCACTGAAACATTTCAGGGATTTGATAAAATCACTTATTCATCAGGGAAATGACCTTGAAGAGACATTATTTTAACATCTACCGTCAAGTGATCATCACCCTTAGAGATTTGATGAAATTCCTAATTTCGCCATTTCCCTGCGACAGATATATGCTGTCGCGGGCTGTTTTGCATATGGCAGAACTTTTTCCTACTTACTTGACAACTACCATTAGAGTTTGGACACTTCAGACAATGTTTTTATAAATTATAGACTATGTATTATTCTGATGTATAAGCTATATTATTGTTAAGTTTCATTAAAATCCATTCAGTTGTTTTTGCGTGAAAGAGTAACAAACATATACACACATACAAACTTTCACGATTATAATATTAGTAAGGATTAATTTGCGCCTGAGAGAAAAAGAGCTCAGTTTTGTCAGTTTAATTAATAATCAATATATTTTGTCTTTTCCCTGCTTCTTAATATATTTCTAATTCCTATTGAATTGCGAATTTCAGCATTTTATAAATTATCCGATGTTTCTGCAACATGCCACGTGTAATAATTTATTCCAACTATTTAATTGTGTGTCCACGTCAGATTTTATGTAGTCAAATTAGACGCACAATGCAAATCTCAGATTTATTTCGAAAACGGAACATATTTTACTTCCCTCTTAAATCGCATTGAGTGTAATTATTACTCGTTGAGTATTATTTCACAGAAGCCATTGTCTATTAAGTAAGAAATGATTTATAATCTCTTAATTTTTTAGAGAAAGCCTTTTAATATGCTTGAGCATCATTCATCTTTCAATGATATATCAATAGGTATACGTTCAAGGCTACATTTTGAATTTATTTTTTTCTTTTGTACAGCACATTCAGTCAGACACAATGTATTTATTCACGTTAGACAGAATTCTCAAACCTTTTCCTTTATCCTCATGTGTACTTTCTTTTTTTTAACTAATTCTTTTCTGTTTTAATAAAGGTAATAAATGAGAATTCATAACCTGTTTAAATCAGATAATTGTACTATTTGCTGAACTCACTAATTGTGATTTTAATTTAAACATTTAAAACAGATGTACACAACTTTTTTCTGCTGGGCCGCATACATATGTCAGCTATTTCACGCGGGCTGCATACATGTGTTAGTTATTTCACACGAGCCGCAATATGCGGATAAATGGGGAAGGGGGTGAGTGAGTGAAGATTAACGTCGCGCTGTTCAGCTACACGAGGGCTTTTGGCGACGGACCACGTAATTTTGAACCATGGTCAAGTGACGTGGACGACACCTGAGCTGGCACCCCCCTCTCCTAACTACCACACCACACCAACGGGAGGACGTTTCAGCTCTCGACAGATTTAGTTGGGGAAGGGGGAGAAATGCTTGATGTTCAAGATAACATTGGAAATTTAAAACGGGGAAAATTGATCAATATATTATAAATCCTGTTTTACTTTTCTTAATTATTATTTTTTATATTTTTTATTTTTGTCAATAACACTAAATTAGAAGCATTTAAGAAACACTCCTTCACAATTTCTGCATCAGTAGCGGTTTCATATGATTTCCAATAACGTGACAAATTTAGTAGCATGCCTTTATTACCGTTGTGATATTACCACTGACAAAACAATTTTGTTGCTGTTGCAAAGATTATTCAAGAAAGCCTATTACAGTTACAATTAATATATTTATGTGGGATATGGAGTGACAAATGCTATTATTCCAAAGAAACCCTATTTATCACCTCTTGAAAGAGATCTTCAAGGAAAAGTGTCATTGAATGATTCATGTTTATTGGTATTTTTTAAATACAGCACTTTCGTGACAAATCAAACAATTGCTGATTCGTCGTCTTGAAATGATATATTTTCTTCGAATATTTTTCGCTTTCAAGATATGAAAGATAGTTAAAAATTAGTTCCACCCATAAAATGGTCGCTACTCCACTGTTGTCTGTTATCACTAACCGTAACCGTTTCAAATAGAAAAACTATATCAATTCGTACCTGTACGTACCGACAGCAAAAAGTAGAATTGATATATTTTATTGTACTTGACAAAAAATTTCCCACCAAATTTTTTTTAATACAATGTTCTTAAAAAAGTAAATTTCTCGGAGCAAAGGGCCATGACCGGGACACTTAAAAAGGCTCGACGGATCGCAGATTAAGTATCACTGTTTTAAAAGATCGATTTATTTCAACTTAATAAATGAATTGCACATTTGTGTTAAAATTTTACTTGCGAATATAAGATTCTCGACAATTCATTCATTCCGGTAGAAATTAAAATTACACATCAACTTTTACCATGCAGATAACGCAACCATTGGACAAACTCCAAGTCAAAACCAGAACTGTGGAATTTTTACTTTTCAGTTCAGTACACAGTGACAACCCTAAATCTGGAGACTTGGCAATCGCCTTATGCTCCGACAGAATTTGATGTAGTTTCTTATAATGTGTTACAACGTACAGCTAGTGATTGCACTGTAAATCTGGAGACTTGGTCATCGTATTGTGCTTCGACAGAATTTGATGAAAATAAGAGTATTTATAGAATCTATTAATTGATATTTTAGAATCTTTTGGGGTTGTTTGATATTAAAAATTCTTCTACTTTTTGGACATGTTCTATTGTTTTACAGTTCTCTATTGATGAATAAGACCATTCTCCATGGGTGGAGATAAAAAATTTTAAAGTTTTTCGTTTGCATTTTGTATTTGCTACAGGTTAAAATGAAATGTTCACTTGTTTCTGATGCTTGGCATTCCGAACACATTGGAGAATCTGCTTGTTTAAAAAGAAAATAAATATCATTTAATGGTAGTTTTTTTTGCTCGCATCTTATTAATTACAACCTCTGAATTGTCTATTCCACTTTCCAAGATGAAAAATGTAACTGTAGTTTTTATGTCTTCTGCTCTTTGTCCATGCTTCTTCACTTTTACTTTTATGGGTTTTTTTTTAAATATGTATGTAGATCTTCCACTGAAATCCAAGGAATAATATTCCAAGGTTCTGGAGAGGCTTTGACTAATTTGTCAACTTCATTAATTTTTATTCCCTTACGTGTCGGTACCCAAATGAATGCAATGGATTGAACTATTTGGAGACTCTCTTGAAAATTTTATTTTTCTCAAATTCTATACAACAAATCAATTACAGAAACAGTTATTGTTTCAACAGTAAAAGAAAAGAATTATTCAAATATATATTTCATAATTATAACTACCAAAAATATATAATCAATCAGCTAACAGACGTAAAACTTAAACCAACATAATTTCAGTCCATTCCAGAACATTTTGTTCAAAATGGAACAAAAACTTTAAATTCATTTTCAAATTAGCAAGAAAGTGTTTCAAACATACATCTTATTTGAAATAACGAAATAGAATCAATTTTTACGTCACAGTGAAAATATACACTATTGTTAAGTCTTCTTTAACATTTCAAAGTTTATATTTTTTAACAATTTGTAAATTTTTCGTCTAACCTTTGATACTTGTGTATAATTTTACTTTTTACTTCCAAATTTTTAACTTTATTTATGATTCTTGTTTCATTCGAAAAAAAACACTCTGCTTTTAAAACTGACCATTACCAATAGTTTACTTTTTAAACAATTCTGCTTTTTTTAACGTGTAAAGCTTAATTTTTTTAATCGATTCATGTATTAAATATCAATTTATTTTTGCCCAATTTATCTTCATTGGGGAATTTGAAAAATAAATTTTTAAATTACTTGGAATTTCGAAATTGAAAAAAATTTTAAAACAGAAAACTTTGAAAAGGGAGAAAAAGAACTATTCCAGAACATTTAATGATAAATAATATACCTGTTTTTCAAATATTTCTTAAATGTTGTTCTATTAAATATTTGTTTCTTACCACTGAGATTTCCCTATTCAGTCACGTGTCATGTTAATGCCCTTTATTCCGTTCGATGCAAAATAACATCTGTTTGGAGATAAGATAAAAGAGATTGAACGCATAAATCATTATCGAATTGGCTCAATAAAGAACGACTTTGAAATATTACTCTTGGTAACCATGTTTTTCCAGAAAACAAAATCAGATTGTTGATATCAGCCTTTTGATAAACATTATGAAGTCGAACTATGGAAGTTGTTAAACTTTCTTGAATTAATTGTGAATATTATACGAACAGTTATATATATATATAAACTCTTATTCAAAAGTCTGTTCGATATTGTGACTCTCTTTCATTTGTGTGGATGGCGTCTATTATACCCTGTTGCTTTATAATTAAATCATCTTAAACTGTTAATTCTACTTTTATAACATGAGTGACAATAAATTATTAAATGGATATTATTCACTTGATTCACATTTCAAGTCGAAGGATCTTGGAATCAATGGAGGTATTGTTTGCCATTTTTCTTTTTTTAATATATGAAGAAAACTCATCTCTATACCAAGAATAACTTAATTTTAAATATTCAATATTTCAATTAATGCTTAACCTTAAAATGTTCAAGTTTTTATCTGAATATTATGGTTAGAAATATAGTTTTCTAGACAAAAATTCTAATTTCACTGCCAAAACGGAATATTCGAATTCTAAAAGTATTCATACTTTTTATTAGCTGAAGATGAGAGTTGAGAGAGAGAGAGAGAGAGTTGTTTAACATCAATAATTTAAAATTTTGTTTTAATTTTAACAGTATAATTTTTTTTAGTATTTCTCAAACTGTGCCTATAAATTACTGTTTTTTTAAAGTTATTTTTAATTTTTTGGTATATTTTCCATAATTGACTAAAATCAAAAGTTTGTTCGATTACAAAAAGTTTTATGATTTATTACAGTTATTAATATTCTAATTTTGCTTCTGGCCGAACTCGTTCGCTTGTGTACTTTTTTGAAATAACTATTGTCTGAAATTTTGACTGAAGTGTTTTCATGAGTATTTTTACAGGAAAAATTTTCTCTTTGATGGATAGATTTGGCAAAATTGAAAAAAACAAATTCCTTGCGAAACCTTCTTGTAAACATCGAACGCAAAACATTCCATATTTTTGTTCTAAATTTGCATATTTTTGTATTCCTTGCGGAATGCATGACATATGAATAACATTCAGCACTTTTGGTAATTAGTTTTTTCACAAGATAAACAGTTAAAAAAAGATAATTACCCTAACATCAATTTCAAATCATTCCGCATAAATAAATACCTAGTAATTAAAGAACCGCCCGCGGAATGAAACAGCAGAATCTTCGCTTTCGGTTCATATTGTATTAAACACTATTCCTTTCTCCACTGCCAAGGCTAAATCTATCATTAGGAAGATCACCGAAGCACGTTCTTTTATCTGTTCAAACAAATTTATTCCACAAAAGAAACAAATCCATAAGTTAATAATTTAACCTCAAATAAGAGTTTAATTAGTTGACAATTCTTTTTCATTGACAGAAGCGTTGTTTCAAAGGGAGTTAAATGAGTGACTCATCGAGCCGGTTGACAGCATATAATTCAATCGCGATTCTACCTTAGAGAGTCAAAATGACGAAACTCGAACGAGTCGTCGTTGTGTAGGTGCGCAATTGTTTTTCTCAAAAACAGAATTCGAACAGCTGCGCTGACGAAAACTCTTCATTACAGATGAGCAGTTAAGCAAGGTTTGACTAACCGTGCTGGTAAAGATGTAGGTAAGTTGCTCTTTAGCCGATTGCAGTTAGTTTCGGTTTGGAATAAAAGAAAGAACCTGTTTTTATCAATATTTTTTTAACAAATATCGCTAAATTTCGTTCATTTCGAAGAAAACTTTCGTAAACATTACTTACAATAATTGAAAAACAAATTTTTAGATGTTAAGAGCTTTTAAAAAAATAATCATAAAAAAGCGATAAAATTATTTTGCTTACGACGCTTTATTCTGGCTGTTCTTAGAATTTGTTGAAAAGGCTCTAAAATTCTTTTTCTAATCCGATAAAATAAATTGAGATAAATTCAGTTTCCTTAAGGGGTCACAAGGGTGTTAAAAATGTTTCGAGAGCACAAAATACAAACAATTTTCGACTAGAAATAATTCTTTGAGATTAAAATGAAATAATTTGATTCTTTTATACATTTTTATAAAGAAATAAAGTTTCAAAAAAGTATAAAATATCTAAAATATAATCATAATTTTAAAAATAATAAGCACATAAAAATAAGAAAATTTTTTGTAAGAAGCAAATAGTAAGTTTTACGACGCGCATGATATTTTCTGCAATAATCATTCTAATTACTAGCAATAAGTTGATTTATAAAGTCAAATATATCCTTATTACATGCTGGCCTATCTTATATAAATAGAATAAAAAATAAATGTTTTAAAAATAAAAAAGTACATTTTTTAAATTTTTTTTTAAAAAATTCAATTTTTGTTGAAATATTTCAAAAAATTAAAAATTTATAATACTATAAATAGTAGGATTTGAAGATTATGATAGAATTTATAATTTTGTAAAGTTTTATACATCAAAGTATGATAGTTTTTTAAATGCAATGCGCGTAATTGAAAAAAGCACAAACTGAGAAAAAGGGTTTTAAAGTTTTAAAATTGAATTTGAGAAAATAAATCTTAAAACTTACACGCTGAAATGCTCCAGGATCATAAGATATACCTTCCTGTTCCTGAAACAGCTCAATTTCTTTTTATATTTTTTGTCTCTGCGAGCTTCAAAAGATGATTCTAAGCGCCTCTGTCTTGACGTAAAGATTCGACGATTGTCACGTTCAGCCAGGGGGACACACAAACATTTCTGTTAATTTTTAAGCCAAATTTCTCTAAAATAGTAATAAGTATTTGATTTCCATCATTAAAACACTGGTTGCTAGATTTGCAGCAATCTCTGCAATCTGAAGACTAGAACCAATCGTCTTAGGACAAAACTTCCAAATTAATGAATTTAAACTTTCATTAGGATTCTGTGTCTTACCTCCTAAACATTTCTTCAGGAGTGCCGGATGAGATAAGTCTGCAAATACAGGCTTAATTACATCTCGAACAGCTTTAGCAACTGAGGGTTTGTGTTTATAATTTTGTAAATTATTATTAATTGCGGCGTTATATATACTTATACCATGTATTTGGATTTGTAGGACAAAACCAGTGCATCGGTTCATCATCAGTGCTGCAAGAATGACCCCAAACAGCCCAAATGGCTTTCCGCATTTCCTTTACACTAGTAGAATTGCATCGAATAGTATTACCATAGTAATGCGAAAGTTTATCAATTAAACTATCAGTTAACCTACCTTTACCGCCAATAGTTTTATCATCAGATAATTTCTTTTTACTATATACTAATTTAAGCTTCCTAAGTCTTGTACCCATTCTCTTTTGCATATGGCCTACACATTCTATTTTCTGAATATGATGGTCATCGCCGTATGGCTTGTTTTCAGAAAGGGCATTGAATGTTTTTGTGTCGCCATCTCCTATGCAGTTCGAATATTTCAGGTTGTGAAGCTTTTCTGATCGATTAAAAATCCTCAACATCCCGTCAACCTCCATCTTACCAGCAGAGCCAGAATAATTTTTTCTACATGAAATCTTATGCGCTCTTTGCCATTTATTGTACTTGATACCAAACTTTACCCCTTTATAACTGTCGCATCCTTTGCAAAATGAGGACAACACTTCCCTATCCAAAACCTTACCTGTTTCGGCCCCTATTACACAGTACATACTCCAATCAACGATGAATGTCCTCTCGTCTTCCAGGTACCATCACCACTTACCGTTAAAAGGTTATCAGGTGACGAAGAATTTTCTTCGACAGCTGCCCTTTTCATGCTTTCTTCAGCGACTTCCTTCATAACACGTGAAAGTTTATTATTAATAACATCATATGATTTTTGTTCAACAGGATTAGGAAGACTCATTACAGCACAAAAGGTTTTTAATGACTCTAAACCTTGGCCTATGCATCTCATTGCTAAAATAGATCTTCTGTTAATTTCTGGAGCATTATTTTTATTCCCAGTGTTTTCACAGCTTGAAAAAGTACAAACACTCCCACAGTTTTTACAACGTATTTCAAAATTCGAACATAAACCACACGAGTGGACTTTTCATTAATTGTTAATGGTTTATGACATTTTAAACAACATGATACTGATAAAATAGAGCTAAAAGTTGAAATAAAATCAAAAATACGATATCCTTTGAAGTTTTCACTTACCTTAACAAGAATTGACTTTAATGAAGTCTGAATTCCTGAGATTTTACTGGAAGCACACTTACTTGTATCTCTCCTTTCTGCAACATATGTATGAGGACATACCTTCATGAATTGGTTCCCTCTAAATCTCTTCTTTTCTTAGGACGTTTACCTGAAGGTCTACGATGAGTATTTTCCATTTCAATCGAGAGAATTTTGTCTAGCATTACCAAAACAGAATCAAAACACATTAAAAAAGTGTTTGTTGAGTTGCAAGCTTCCTTCTCATTTAACCAAGTGTTTAAAATATTTCATGAGGCTTTTTAAAAACAGAAAAATAAAACGTATGCGAAAATCAAGAATAAGTGGGTGTGGCATGTGGCCATTTAAACATTGTTATTACTAAATTGCTGTTTGGAATTTTTCGAATAACTTTCGAAGTTTTTGTAGTACTATCACGTGGTTGGTATCAAAATGTTCAAAAGAAAATGAGAAACAACATATATTTTTTTTCGAAAATTCGAAATAATCCAAGATTAACACCCCTGTGACTTCTTAAAAGATAAAAATTTCATTGAAACGAAATCATAAATTACAAGGAAAATGAGAAGTAAAAAAGCAAAGATGCAAAAATATTCATCGAATTTAAATAGTGATATATGCTTCCATCATTCTCCATTTCGATTATCAACTAATTTGCATTTTTATCAGCCTTTCATTTTTAAATATTGCTGTGGAACATCCTGCCACATTTAATAATTCAGGGAATTTTGACGGATTGTGTGCTTTGTTTGTTTATTATGTTTTAGGAATTTTTTTTCTCCAAAAAGTTCAATTCGTTTCCACATTATGTGTACTTAAACCAACCACTTAAATTTAAAATACTTTACTCGTTTAATGGCGTACTCATAATCAGCTTCGTATTGTAATTATTGATAATTGCTGTAATTCTCAATAATTCTACAACTGTTTTACAAATTATTTTGTATACATTAAGCCTAAAGCGTATCAAATACCGGTACCTTTCATATTTAAGTAACTGTTTTTGATTCTAATATATTCAATTTCAAAAATATGCACTGAAAAATTTAAATTTTAAAACTTTATATGTTTTCAAATTATTTAAGAATCCTACATATTCTTCTATAGTACAAGAAACTAATTATTCTATTTTATTTCAATGAAGGTTATATTTAAAAGTGGTTATTTAATTGTTTAGATCACATTTAATAAACTTTATTAAACACATTTTTAACCGAAAATCTATCATTAAAAAACGGATCATATTAGCATTCTAAAAAAAAGAAAGGGTGAATTTTTGGTAGCATAGAAATGTTTCAGAAATTCTCATAAAATTAATTAATTTAATAGAAATATTCACACACAATTATTAACTTCATAAAAAATTATTCACGCTCATAAATGGACTAGTAGTAGTTTAATATAATTTTAAACCTTATATAAAATGTAGGAATAACTTATACATTTATGTTATGGTTACAAGTGGCTTTAATGGAAGGATCAACCCAAACATAATAAACAGCTCAAATATCACACAAGAACAATAATAAATAATAAAAAAGAACAAACACACATTTAAAGTAAGAACCAGAACAAAAATTAACAGGGAACAAAAGAAAAAGTTAAAATTTTGAACAACAAGAAAGGGAACATAAAAGATGCAGTCTTTGCAAAGAGTTCATGAGCGCTCTGACATTCCAATATAGTTTGCGTTTCTCATCACGTTCAAAAGGAAATCCATAATTTTTAAGAATATTGCAACTGTAATATTTTAAACATTATTTGTTCATTGCATTATTATGTTATAAAAACATTATATTACCTATGTCTGTATACATGAAATATAATGAAAACAATAATAATAGCTGATTTTGTTTTATATTTTCACTCCAATAAGTGTTTTTTTTTGTTTACAAATCTGATATAAAGGTACATATTTTTATGTGCGGCCCGCGAGATTATGTTTTTTTGAAGTGGCCCGCAAAGTCATTTGAGTTGGACACCCCTGTTCTAGTCCATTCAAATTCATACAACATATATAAACTGTTTGCTTTTAATATTGTATCAGGAATGTTTTTCTTTCCCAAGTCATTAATATCTAGCTGGTGTTAGATATTAATATATTCAAGGGAATCAACACTAACCTTGTTACAATTGGTATAGCCATTGGTTTATTTTCATCTATTACTTGTAATAATTCCTCACAATTTTTGTTTTCTCACATGTCAGTTTTTCATGTTCATCCAATGCGCTTTATGCGATCCCTTCGTTTTAACGAATGTGCCACTTTTATACATAAATAATACAAATTAAAATGATATACAATTATTTCGTGTTTCCGATAGACCGTAATAACAATGACTCAAAAATCAGGAGTTTTTCATTTTAAAATTATGTAATAAAGCTCTAAATAGAAATCCATTCACTAGAATTCAATTTTATTATGAAATTCGGTTATTCAGCAAATTTCTTTCACATTATTTAAATAAGAGTAATATATTACGCTTTTGTGTTAGTGCAGTGTGTATGGAAAGTATACAAAAACTCATTACTGTTGATTATCATTCCCGACTGAATGTCTATCTCGTTTCTCTCATTATGAAATCACATTCCAACAAAAAAGAACTCAAACCATGGAATTACATGGGTTAGCATGGATTATTCTCCTGAAATTACAGTTACGAAAGCAGTTATAAAATAATAAACGATTTTATTCAAATAAATGCAAAATATTACAATACCCAATGATATTTGCGAAAAGTTAATTTTTTCTTCAAGTTGCTTGAAGTTTCTTCTTCCCTGTCGAATAAAACCAAAATCAAGATATTCAGTTAAATCTCACACTGAAAATTGCTGTACCCGCAAATCACTTAGAATTGTATGATTTTACCGTCTTAGAATAATTTATATTAAATATTTATTTAAAAGATTCCAAAGAAAATTATACACCTGATTCTTTTAAATAAATTTTATGTCAGATATTTCAGAATATTTTTTTTAAAAACAACTTCATAGTTTTAATTTTTATAAGTTTTTAAAATGTGTTTTTAAGATCTTAAAAAAGGCTTACAGTGATTTTTAAAAAAAGTAAAAAAATTAAACAAAATCAAAATTATATGAAGAAACAGAACGCATATAATTTGAAATTACGTAATTACTCATCAGAATTTTATTTCATCCTTTTTTTTTTTAGTAAAGATATTTTTATTTTCGTTTTTTAAAAATGAAACCAGATTTGAAGCAAAATTTTGGGTAAAGATATTATGATTAAAAATTATAAATGAGCGAAAATTTCCTTTAAATTTCCATGAATCATTTTTAAATAGCGATAAAAAGGTAAAAACTGACTAAATATTTGATGTTTGTTAATTATTTAATGTGTACATTTAATAATTCAAAAAGCAAAACTGTGTGGTTTTTTCCTGTGTTACTTGAAAGGGAAAAAAATCTTAAATGCATCGAATACAAAGTTTTCGGATTCAAATAAGTAACCTTACTGCGTAGAAAGAGAGAGAGCAACAACACATTAATTTAAAAAGTTAAGTAATTTCGAAAAACTTCTTGGCTTTGAAAAAGGTATTATTAAATAAAACGTTTCGAAACACATATCATTAAAAAGTCATTTACTTATATAATGATATGTTTTTTACGTTCAATTCTTAGAATCTAACTACATGTAAAAGTCTCATTATCGATAAAAATGTGCAATTATTTTTAACTATAAAAATAAATATTATTATAAATAAATCTCGAGAATTTTTTTTTCAGAAATTTATTCGAAATATTCCTAAAAAAAATCGAAAAAGAAAATATATACTTGTTTCTCACGATAAAAACCGATAAAAAAAATGGCGATGCATCTCTGAAATTCTTGTTGCCACCTCGATTATCACACAAATTAAATAAATAAACCACTAAAAGGCCAAAATCTCATAAAACAGAGCAATCTGCACTGGAGAGAGGCGAAAAATGCCTATGGGAGAATCGTAAGAGCAGATAATAAAGCAAAAATAAATGGTACAGGTAAAAACCCAAGAATGAGCGGGTTGCCAAATGCATGTGCATTTTATTTAATCCCCGATTTCACTACTATAAAGAGAGTGACAAATTCCAGGAAAGTATATTTAACGGCTCAGCTAATTTTTCAACCTTCTTTCCAAATGTATTTTTCTTTGACGCGTTATGACTAGCGTCATCTGCCAGTTTTTCTTAATGTGACGAAAGATTTGTAGCATCTCCTATTTGTGGTTCACGCTTTACCAGGCAACAAACACGTAAGTCGATTTAAAGTAATCCACTTTTTTATTCGAACGTTTATTTTATTCTCATTACTTACGCAACCTTCCTTTTTTTTCAATCGTGTGAGTTCGAATATTTAAAAAACATGCTTCTCTCAATTTTTGGTATCATTATTTATTACTTTTCAATGATATACCGTAAAATCCGGCGTATAGCATGCACCGACGTATAATGCGCACCCATACTTTCAAGCTGCCGTTTTTAATTTTTAGGTATATTCACAGTACAACGTCCATCCCCATTTTTACGAAAGAAAGAGAAATATGCGTGTACAATTCATTTAAGGCATTAATTCGAGAAATTATCCCAGAATTTTGAAAAAGTAGTATACTTTTGGAATCAGAATCCGTTAATTTCATTAGGTATGTCGTTTCTTTCATATAAACAGTATTCCAATCTATGTCGAAGTCTAATTTTTGCTTATGTTCATCTCTTTTTTTTATTTTTAAAACTATCAGTTTTTTATACCCGGCGTATAACGCGCATCCGTAAATTTCGATCTCATTTTTTGTGTTAAAAGGGCACGTTACACGCCGTATTTTACGGTATTTGCTTTTAATCATATTTCATATCGTCAAAAACACACGTACACTAATTCAGTTAGTGTAAATAAAAGAAAAAAATACCGAGTAAACCAATTTAATTTTTAATATTCATTTGGGGGGCTTTCTAGTTAATTTTTGTCATACTAAATCTGACGACAGTGTTAGACAATATACATTTATTAAGGGGATTCTAAAATTAGATGTGTTTGTAGCGGTAGATGACATAAAATTAGCACAATAAATAGCTTGAATAATAATATTTTTTTTTTTGTAATTTTCCTTCCTACTCTTTATTATTCTGATTTTGAGACCATCAGATAGGTGGCATTAGTGGCACAACAACAGAACAGGAACAATTTATTATTGTTCAAAAATTAAGACGAAAAATACGTATCATGAAATAATTAATGTGAAGCTTGAATGATATACCGTAAAATTCGACTTAAAAACGCACCTATCCTTTCCACCTATTTTTAAATTTTAGGTATATTCGCCGTACAAAGCGCACCTCCTTTTTTTTACGAAAAAACCTAAAATGTACGTGCACAACGCTCTTATGTTCTGAAGTCATTTTTCCGAGGTATTATTCCAAGCTTTTGAAAATAGTATACTTCTACAACTACAACCCTTTTAGTTCATAAGGAATGTCATTTCTTTTAAATAAACGGTACTTCGTTATACGTAGTTCTTAATTCTTTCTATTTTCATCTTCGTTTTAGTGTTAAAAGCTATCACACATTTTTGTACCCGGCATACAACGCGCACCTGTGAATTTCGATCTTATTTTTGGTGCTCAAAGCGCGCATTATACGCCGGATTTTACGTTAAAGGGAATTTCATACATTTTTTGAGATTAAAGGTATATTTTAATTGAAAGATATTAATAAAAAATAAAATGAAAATTTTGACAACTTAAGATTCTGAGCAACTTAATATACTTCGATTATTTTGCTATAATTCAATACTTCGTTTTGTTTCCAATATAATTTCATTATTTACTACAATTTGACTTTTTGTTAATTTTTATTTCCTAAATGCTTTAAGTAATTTTACACAATGTACAATATTTTAATACCTCAGGAGCGTAGAAAGGCTACTTGTAAGAAAGGGAATTTGCATTTTTAAAAGCATATAAACGAAAGCACCACCGAAGCGTTGTCTTTATGGTAAAAATCAAAAATATCTTGTTTTATGATTGACTTATGCCAAAAATTAAAAATCTCTTATAGAGAGATTAACCCCCTCCCCCAAACCTCACCCTTCTATATGCCACTGTAATATCTTATTCTCTATCTCTGCGGCGGAAAATCATTGCATTTTCTTTATTTACATAAGACTGATTTTATATACTTCAGATATCTCTAGGTAAAACATTCTGATACGATCTAGTTCTCTTAAAAACTGATTGTTGTTTACTTACAGGATTCTTAATCTTGATTTTTAAAAGGAATTCGTGCTTTTCTGAAATGTTTATATGAGACTCGAACACCATCAGCTCGTTTTCGGTTAAAATAGTATTGTTTAACGTATTGGGTGATTTATCCGAACTTTTAGTATGCTATATTAAAATTTATCGTTTTGTTATTTTCACAGGAAGTAAACACTGTTTTCAATTATATAAAATATAAGTTTAAGAAACTTCAGTTCTTAAATTTTATTCTATTTTCAACTTTTAAAATACAAATATAAGCGGAATTTCTGGAATTTAAAGGAAAAAAACACATCTCTCTCTCATTTTTAAAATACAATGAAGAATAATAATGCAGCATTTTACAAAATATTTTTCTTTGATCCCTCCCCCATCTGTTTCGTTAGAAAAAACAAAAATTTATAATGTAACATTAGCTGAAATTATATTCAAAGCATTGTCTAGCATAATAATAATTACTTGTCTAATATGTAATAATTTTTATATTAAGTATCTATGTTAAAAGGAACGGAGCATTACTTATCCTATTTTAAAGTAAAAAGAAATTGTAAATGCTATGAATAGAGAGAGAGAGAGAGTTTAGTGAATAGTTAACTACTGTGCATGTTATACAACACATGTAGCAAGTAAATGTTTTTGAAGAAAACTCAGAAAAATATTTTTCACTTCAGTTATTTCGCGTTATTTGATTGCCAAATAAATTTTATAATACCGAAATATAATTCATTCCAATATTGAATACGAAACTATTACTTTATTACCTCTTAAATACATTTCAACTCGAACAAAGATCGCTTACAGTGTTTAAAATTTAGTGCTTTTTAGTTCCCTTCCTTTTCATAAAGCATGCATGTCGTGTATCTTCTTGATGTGGGACGGCATTCTATTTAGAAACAATGTACAGATTGTTCCGCATTTCATTCATGACAATGGAATATAAAACATGACTAACGTCGTTAAAAAAAAGAAATATATAATGCAAAATTGCTTGCATTTTTTTAAACAAAATTTCAATTTAGTTAGTCACAGAATGCATCATTAGGAATATTACAAAACTGTATTTAAATTGTGCTTAACTCAACGGTTTTTTTATTTGAAAAAAATAAGCTTTGAAGAAATGTTTGTGATATACGGAAAAAAATTCAGAAATTATCAGACTCTCGATTAGCGTATACTAATTGTTCTAATAATTTAATGGCTTCGAATCATTAAATACTTTGATTATTTTTATTCGTTAAAAATATGCTTTAAAAACGTTACCAAACTTTGTATGCATTCACATACATTTAAAATGAATTTTTCGGTGTCTATGTGTGTTTTTATTAACTCAAAAAGTTCCTATATGTATGCCTTTACTACGATTTTCCCACTCTCTTTTTTGGGAAATTTTTCCCCTTTAAGCAATTTCGAATCTAGATGAATAACAGTAAATGGTTCTACAGGTTCTCAAATTTATTATTTCCTGCATACAGATTAGTAACGTGAATCCCCGCCTCACGTCTTGGTCTATATGTCTTACATCTAGTTTTTTCAATTGCTTAGTTAATTTCCTTAACTAGTTTTAAATTTTATCGTTTTAAAATCTTCATTTAAGATTTCACTAAGCAAGAGGAAAATAATACAGTCTAATTATTATTGAATTGGAAGTAAAATTCTTATAGGCTTAAGAACTCCAATGAAATAGAACATCTTCCGTCGTATCTTATTTAAATAGTGACGATTAATTGACCTATTTTAATTAAAATTACCCTAAAATAACATCTATTTTTTTAATTTTTGCCGATGTATCGGCTTTAAGTACCCGAAAAATTCTATGAGAACAAATAAAAGTTTAAAATTCATCCATCTTTTAAGAATAACAACAATTTTTGAGTTTTAAAATATAAAATTTCGAATTTTTTACACTGTGTTAGGATAGATATAGAAATTTAAATTGTGTTTTTATAAACGAAAAGTCGAAAGGGGAAAAAAAAGAAAATTCCATACAGGAAGTCATAATATTTGTGATGAAAATGATATATTTCTCTGATTATATATATTTCGACGTAGTTATATAATAAATGTGTTGTTAATCTTTTCAATATCCTTGACTACGGAAAAACAACAAAGGAACTTTATCAAATTCTTTTAATTCTTCTACCTTTTCATACAATAAAACGGAAATAATCGATTAATTCAAAATAATTTTATTAATTCTGGTGTATGTGTATATAAAGAAAGGAAACGCGCGTTTCTCTTTTTTAATTTAATTCCAAAATTTTATTATAAAAGAGAAAGAACAGTCAGGTAAGCTTCGAATTTTTCCCCAAGCAGGTATGTAACTATTAAATGCTACACATACTTCTTCATATTTATCTATCTATATATATATATAAATCTTTTTTCATTTTAAATCTAGCAAATGTTAATTAAAATACCTTAATTTTTCTTTAACTACATTTTATTTAATAAAAGATAAGCTTAAAAATAGAACTTCTAACCTTATTTACCCACTGATTTCTGTGAAAGATTGAAAAACCATTTTTAAAAATGTGTTAATTTCCGGTATTAATTCCCAAAAATTTGCTTAACACACTCTTAGCTTCCAAGCAAGTCAACGGACTGCAGGCATGACATAATCGCGGCAGTGTTAAGATGCATGTTGAGTCATGAGTATTTACATGCAAAAAAATCACGTGACGTTCAAGAAGCTAACATTCAGTACCAATCGTAGTTGCTTGCGTTGATTCAGACACTCGCTTAGCTTGACTTCATACCTCACATCACGCCTGAAAGACGGTGAGATTACTTTTTTTTCTTTTTGCGTTTTTCAGGAGCTTGTTTTTGACTTACCTGTTCCTCAAAGCCGAAAAAGAAACTTGATTTAAAGTAGTTCTGTTTTCAAAATAAATGTTTTGGGAAAAACAAGTGAGTGGCGTACGATTTAAACATAGAATATTATAACTTTTTTAAAAAAATTACTTTGTTTGGATGGAAAAATCGATACATTTTTCAAAGATTATAGGAAAATCATCAGCTTACAAAATGTGTTTATTGTTAACATGCAAAACAAAATATTTACATAGATTGATAAATTGATTACTCATTTGGTTGATTTTTATTGATTGAATTGAAATGAATGAGTTTTTTGTGATGATTTAATTTGCTGTACATTCAATAGTTCAATAAGATAAAATAAAATTCAACGTAATGTTGAATATTAGGAGAGTTTAATAGTAGATTAACATTTTTCTTTAAATAAATATTTTAATTTGATAATTTATACTATAAATATTTTAATTTATACTATTAATAATTTTTTATTTACCTGATAAAAAATTAACAACAAAAAGGTTTCGCTTTATATTGAAATTAAATCAAAACATTTTCAAATACATAAAAAAAAAATGTTTGATATTTTAATTTTTCTTGTTTCAACAAAGTGTAGCAATTATCAATGCAGAACTAAAAATTTTCAAAAATGAGCTTGAACTTGAATAGATTATTTACAAATTCCTAATTAATAGATTGTTGAAGTTTTTTTAAAAAATATATTTTCAATCAATGATTTTATTATTGAAATATTCTTGACGATATTCCTAACAAATTAATTTTTTTTAAATTGCGACTTTTTATTACTAGTATCGCTAACAGGTTTAGTTATTACCGTTCATTATCCTCATTTTCCCCTCTAAATAATTAATTCTCTCTTTCAATAAGCAGGTTTCTTTTTAACTTCTAGTTGTTTTAATAGTCTCATAATTAAATATATTCAGAATTTTTTGTTCGCAAATATGTATTATTAAAATGACCTTAAATAATACTCAATTCTTCAAAACAGGGAACAAAAACAGTAAAAATCAAAAATTAAAACGTTCCATTCCTTTTTTTTGCATTATTTCATCTTATTACTAAATCAAATAATATACAATTATCTTAGGTCATCTAATAGTGATCTACATATATTCGTTATTTACATCTTTTTCAATTCTTCTATTATTAGTTCACTATCTCCCTATATATATATATATATATATATATATATATATATCTTGTTCAAATTTTCAATCGTTAATAAAATACTTTCTATTCACCCATGCAAGTTCAAATACATTTTTTAAACTTGTTGGGGATAACACTTGATGTTAATATAGATTTTTCAAATATTAATTCATTAATTAAATGAAGAAATGAATATTAAAAAAAATAATAGTTCAGCAACATATATAGAAAAGAGAATCGTTCGTTATGTCCCTGTAGTACAATGGACAGCGCATTGGACAGACAATCCAAAAGTCGTGGTTTCGAATCTCACCTGGGATGGCCTAATTTCTGAGAATATGATTTCTTTTTGACTATACTATTTTGCTAGAATAATTAAATTTAATTAATCAAAATAAATAGAAACAAACAAGTAAAATATTCCAAAACCCTATATAGAAAGAAAAATGGAAAATTGCAAAGAAAATCGCTTTCTATTTTGTCCCTTAATATTGTGATTCTGTCAGATGTATATCCATATTTATATTAATAATTATTATTTAACAAGAATTTACTAAAATGAAATGTTTCTTTGTTGCCCTAAGTAGTTAATGACTTAAAAAAAATTTATGCAACTTGTTTATTCTAAAATGTCTTTAACTTCTTCAGATGACTTCCTTACTTTTGAATAAAAGCAACTGGCATTTGGTAAAATTCAGTAATTTGCATTAAGAGCTTCTTATATATTTATATATGTTTCGTATACTTTTCACTTCATTTTTTTATTCTAGAGGAATTTTGATTTGTTTTTTTATTGAAAAAAGGATAAAAAAGAGACTGATTGGTTTTTTTCCTTACCTCCTTTATATTTTCATTTGACTAATTCTTGAATACAGTAATTTTATTCTTATAAATCAGTCAAGTTTTGAATATCTTTTAAATATATTTTAAATGCAAAAAGTTGATTTAAGGCTGAAGAAAAGGACTTATGTTTTCCATCATTAATTTGTATTTCATAGAATATTTCTGAATAAAAACCATCGCAGAGAGTTTTCTTCGTTACATTTCAATTTTACCAGCAATTGATTTCCTAATTCGACACTATTTTTAGTCTCCCATTTTGAAAGTGATTTATTCTGTTCTTAAATTCTGTTTGTTTCAATTACTCTCCCATTATTCTTTCCTAAAGTTGTTTCGTACAAATACAGAAATATTTAAAGTGAACTACATTTTATAACTTAATATATGTACTCAATATATAAATAACATTGTTTTCGGAAGAAATCGAGAGACACACAAATATTGTGTGCCTTGTACTTCTTCTTAAAGTAAAAATACCACTTATCACCCTATTGTTGGCATGAAATTCATACGTCGTTTTAAACTTCGGGAATTTCGTAGGTGCCTGACTTTGTAGTGGATTTTTTCTCAACTGCAATTACTTCTGGATTGCTTTGCTTCGTTTCGTTGTTTAATATGAGAAACTCACTTTGTGAAGGGACCGTAATAGATGCAAATGAACAAAATACTGTCGAACCCCAATTTAACAAGTTTCATTATTTAAGGATTTTTTCTCTTTTCCCGATCAAAATGAAGGCAAAAACCCCTATTTAAAGAATAATAAAACCCAAATTAATGAATTATTTCAGCAGATGGAAAAACTTTTTTTTATTAGTTTGTATTAGAAAAAATTGGAATCTTTTTCAAATGACATATTTTTGTCCGCAGCAGAAAGAGTTTTCTTGTTTGAAGCAAATTTCAAAGGGGAAGAGGGAAGACCATTATTAAACTTTGCAGCTGTAGATGAGTCACGAGTGTAACTTATCGCATGAGATTTGAATAGGATAGGAAATTCCCTTGCCTCACCCCAATCCTAAATACAGGGACTATTTTAAGATTTTAACGATAATGACACTGTTGGTGACGGACTGTCTATCTGTGTAACTGAAGTTGAGGAAATTATTGATTTGTCAGAGCCAATGAATAGATATACTAATGCAGAAATTTAAACAGTGAAACTCCTATCAAAACTGTTACATTTTCTAATATTTTACATTTTTTTTTGGAAACTGTAAAAACATACCTCTCTCTTATACAGCAGTATGAAAACGATGTAGTATTTTTTGAGTCGAAAAAGAACTCTTTCGAGTCAGGAATCAAAAAGATTTTCAAACATTTATCAGTCAACATTTCAATAATTCCAATTAACTGGTGCGTAATTATTCACTAATAGTATTTTAGCTGTTGAATAAAAAGTAAGTAATTTCCAACTATGGATATATTTTGTGTAGTTGCATTGAATTTCTAAAAGGTAAAAGCAAAAAATTTGTATTTTGTTCTGACCCCTACATAGAAAATAACCCCGAGTCAACGAACAAAATGTCGCCCAGCCAGTATGGTGGCTATGACCCTCGGCTTGCAACCGAGTGGGTTCGGGTTCGAAATCCGAGTAAGACACATGGTAAGACATTCGGGAAAGAAGTCGGTCTTTCGCCTGAAATGGATTCCCGTCTCGAAAGGAAAAGCAGCGCACCTCTTCTGTTATTTACCGGGATCACCGTTTGTAATAAAACCTGTATTCTTCTGTGGTTGTGTTATATGTTTCTGTTCATCTATCTCACGTCTTTCGTGTGTATCCCAGTAATAACACACAACAACAACAACGAACAAAATGTTTCGTCCCGATGAATTCGTTAAATTGGAGTCCCACTGTATTTAAATAGAAATGAAGTGAAAAAAAGAGCGGAAGGGTGAAGAAAAGATAGGAGGTGAAATATGTTCCGAGAAGTTGGCGTCTGCGCTGTAAAAAGTACTACTGAAATTAGAAATTTCACCGTAAAAGATTAAGAAAGCACGATCTGTGCTGTGCTATTAGGAGACTAGCACTTAGAAATCCTAGGGTATAATTCAATCTTACTACAAATCCTTATTTTATAAAATTGGGTTAAGTTAAACCACTCCACGTATCCATGATGTATTTTTCAATTCCCACAATTAGTTTACTCTCTCCCTATACATACTTATTTAAACAAGTTTTCAATCGTTAATCAAATACTTTCTATTCATCCATTCATTTTTTAAACTTATAGTGGATGACATTTAATGTTAATACAGTCTTTTCAAATATTAATTCATTAATGAAATTCAAAAATGAATGAACAGTAAAAAACAAAAATAGTATTCCAACACAATATATAGAAAGGAAAATCACTCTTTGTGCTCCTTGGCTCAATGGATATCGCGTTGGACTTCTAATCCAAATGTCATGGTTTCGAATTCCACCTGGGATGGCTTAATTTTTGAGAATGTAATTGCTTTTTTACTATACTATTTTAATAGAATAATTAAATTTAATTAATCAATGAATACTAACAATCAAACAAGGAATAGTCCAGCACCATATACAGAAAGGAAAATGGAAAATTGCGAAGAAAATCGCTTTCTATTTTGTCATTTAATATTGTGATTCTGTCATATGTATATAAATATAGTTATATTTATTGTAATATTATATTTAATAAAAAGTAACTAAAATAAATTTTTTTGTTGACTAAGTAGGAATTAATTTAATTTTTTTATATTGCTTGTTCATATTGATTGTTCAAAGATTGTATTAATGAGATAAAGAGATTAATGTCTCCTGTTGACAAAGAAGTTGGTCCGTCAAAAATAATAATAACAACCTCGTGGAAATTTGCGTTTACTTTTTATACCCATTAGCATCCTGTTGTTAAACCTTGACTATTGCTGTACGCAGAAATCAATCATTTGTAACAAAATATTTAAATTTGAATACTTTTCAATCATTCAGTATCTTCTTTTCCTCTTTTTTTTAAGGTTTTATCTCCTTTTAAATCGATGTTAATCCTAAACTACTCTTATTTGTTTTTATAAAAAAAATTTTAGATTCAAAGTATTCCTGATGGTGTTCAAATTTTGCTTCATGACCATAATATTTTTCAAATGCGTTTTTAGAGAGCATAATAAAAAAATTGAAAGGTTGGGGGGTTGTTACTTTAATATTTTTTTATAAATTTCATAAATAATCTGTGACAGACTTACATTCCTTGCGTGACAGATTTGCATTTTCCAGAGAGTGTAGGGGTGAGTCAGACATGAGTTAGACAAGAAAGAGTAGAATTGTGAAGTTATGAAAGGAATGACTGATTCGGTTATAGTGATTGTATCGTAGATTTAAATTACAGTCGAACCTCTATGTAACGAACCTCCATATTGCGAATTTTTCTATATAACGAACTTTTTTCTGGAACCTTGCACATTTCACGATTTTCTTCGTAAAATAATCTCTCTATAGCGAAGTGTATTTTCTGTATAACGAACTTTTTCTTTTGTGATTCAGTTTTTGTTCTCCCTTTTTTTAAAGTATTTCTGAAAAAATTTCAAGTTATTCTCTCTTTAACACATTTTATGGTGGTCATAAAGCTTGAACTGGTTTTATTAGATCCTAACTCACCGAGAGCATTAGAGTTCTGGACGTGTCGTTCAAGAAGTTCAACCCTTAAGTCCCATAGCCCAGTTCACTAGAAACATCTTTGGTATCCTCTTTCACCCTCAGTGAAGCTGTCCCCATGTTCTAATTATAAAATAATGTATGTTCAATAGTTCTTGTATGCTTTAAATTATAAAATGTCCTTAAAATTCATTAATTTTAGTATAAAATTACTTTCATAATATTGAAAATACAGTGAATTTCTTCCACATTCTTTTTTCTTGTTTTTCTTGCAGTTTTTCTTTCTTTCTTTTTGATGGGTAAGAAATATAAAATAAACATATATTAATTTTTAAAAAAGGTGTAAATAATTACTTTTTTATATATATAGTGTTTATGAATTTAAAATATTTGTTTCATGTGATTTATAAAGTATATTAAAAGATGGAACTCTATATAACGAACTTTTTCCCGGGATTTTGCGACTTCATTATATAGAGGTCCGACTGTATATCCACGTTGCACTCGAACGATGGACCTCACAATTCGTAACCTTTGGTCAAGTTATGACGAAGACATATGAATTGCTACACCACACACAAAGAGGAAAACTTTGAACCTCGACAGATGTAACATGTATCAGTTCCTCTATTAAGTAGATTTTCAGTAATAACAAGACTCGAAACCCCGAACCAGCCACGAAAAAAAATGTATTTGAAAGAGATTTCGTCTCCTATACACAGTAATGTTACTTGAATTTTCACTCTACAAGCTAAAGTAGGGGAACTTCTTTTATAAGGAATATTTTAAAAATGCTGTATTTTAAACAAATATGTGAATTTTTATCTTCTGAATTAATATGAAAATTCTGAAATTTTTTTATCCATCTATCTACTATGCTGTTCGAATTAATTGGGACAAATGGGAAAAAAGTGAATTATTTCTAAAATCTTAGCTTTTTATCATTAAACAAACTCGAAAATCTGTATATTAGTACGAAGTATGTCTTTCTTTAGGAGAAATTACCTTTTCAACCCGTCTCGGCATTGACTCCGCTAGAGTAACACACATGTTCTTGGTTTCATCATCTTGGAAACACACTATTGTAGCCCTTTTTATCATTTACTCTGTAGTCGCGCGATTCATCTTAGCGAAACGATTCTTGAGAATATGCCATCAGTTTTTGGTAGGATTTAAGTCTGGGGAATTTACATTCTGCATAAAAGTATGGACCAATTTTGAATTGTAAAAAGGAGCAAACCAAGGGAGTATTGACATGTTCCATCAAAAGTTTCCATGAATGGAACAATCCTACTACATAATATTTAGATATATTTGACAGAATTCATCCTGTATTTAAAAGAAACTTAGCTTCCAGTGCCATTTGTTGTGAAAGAAACCCAAACATCTGTTTAAAAGGGTGTTTTACAATCTGTTGGATATAATCTGGTAACAAAGTTTCAACTTCAATTTGTCTAACTACACTTAATTTGCATCCCTGCACAAATAAATGTTTTATTACTCAAACTAACCTTCTTCTAGTCGTTAATAGTCCATGATCGCTGTTTTTTTACCCATGCTAAACATTTTCTCATCATTTTCTGAGTTCGAAATAGTTTTTACCTCGGTCTTGTTGCCTTAAGGCCACCTTCCAGAAGCCTTTTCCGTGCACTTGAGATACTTACTCCAAAACCATTATCCAATAAATCTCTTCAAAGGTCTATGCTTGTCTTTCTTGGATTTATTTTGCTACTTCTAAGTAAAATTTTGTCAATTCTTGGAGTAGTTTTCCCCCTGCTTCCCCCTTTTGGAGACGATGATCCAGACACTTAATTCGATCACACCAACTGCCGTAGTTATATCTCTTACAGTCATCGAAGTGCGTTCATTGAGAGCGATTTATTTTAGAACGGTTCCTCGGAGTAATATTCATCTTTTAACAAATAAAAGTAACGCGTCTTATGCAGAACGCAAAGTTGAAATTACCAGCTGCCCCACTAAAAGGCTCATAACTGAGCTCCTGATACACTAAAACGAATAAATTATGGTCAGATTCAAATTGTCACACTACTTTAAGGCAGATATAACGGGTTTGAGGTGGTTCAGGGCATCACTAGTAATCACATACCAATTTAAACAAGAGAGAAACATGTTTCTTTGTCCCAATTAATTCGAACAGTATAGTATATCCTTCCATCTATATCTATCTATCTATCTATATACATATATATATATATCCGTATCTATGTATATATATATATACCTATATCTATGTAGATCTATATCTATGTATATCTATATATCGAACACAAAATATATATATTATATATCTATACCTATCTATCTATATACTTGCCGTAAAATCCGGCGTATAACGCGCACTTTGAATACAAAAAATATGATCGAAATTTATGTAGATCTTGTATCTATATATCGAACACAAAATATATATATAAAGATATCTAACCTATCTAAAATATACTTCTATAAAATACTATTTATAACGCGACACTTTGAATACAAAAAATATGATCAAAATTTACTATATTTCGCGTTGTACGCTGGAATAAATGACATCAAAGTTTTAATATATTACTCATATATTTTAGGTTTATTGGTAACGAAGGGATGATTATATATATATAAACATTATATATAAAGAAAGTATGGGGGCGCGTTGAACATAGAAAAAAATTATATATCTATATCTAAAAAAATACTATTTATTTAAAGGAAATGACATTCTTTAAGAATTTAAATGGTTGTAGATCTAGAAATACACTATATTTCAAAAGCTTGGAATAATACCTCGAATAAATGACATCAAAACATAATAGCATTACTCAAGTATATTTTAGGTTTCTTGGTAACGAAGGGAGTGAGCGTTATACGGCGAATATACTTAAACATTAAAAATTGCAGCTTGAAAGTATGGGGGCGCGTTATACGCCGGATTTTACGGTATATATATTATATATCTATATCTATCTATCTATATCTCTATATGTATATATCTATATCTATATCTCTATATGTATATATCTATATCTATATCTCTATATGTATATATCTATATCTATATCTCTATATGTATATATGTATATATCTATATCTATATCTCTATATGTATATATCTATATCTATATCTCTATATGTATATATCTATATCTATATCTCTATATGTATATATCTATATCTCTATATGTATATATCTATATCTATATCTCTATATGTATATATCTATATCTCTATATGTATATATCTATATCTATATCTCTATATGTATATATCTATATCTCTATATGTATATATCTATATCTATATCTATATGTATATATCTATATCTATATCTCTATATGTATATATCTATATCTATATCTCTATATGTATATATCTATATCTATATCTCTATATGTATATATCTATATCTATATCTCTATATGTATATATCTATATCTATATCTCTATATGTATATATCTATATCTCTATATGTATATATCTATATCTATATCTCTATATGTATATATCTATATCTCTATATGTATATATCTATATGTCAGTGACACACATAAGGGGGTCCTTGGGGTTCGGACACCCCATCCAAAGCCCTTGATTTCTTTTCCAATTGATTATAATTCTAAGTAAAAAGAATGTAAGATTTAATTTATTACTTGTTATTAATGATTAATTTTATTAATTAATGCTAATTATTTATTCAAAAATTAGTTTTTTACTGTGTTTTGTTCCCGATAATCGACAAAATCAAAAGGAGCATGATACAAGAATGGTGAACTTTCGACCTCGGATCCCCACCCTTGAAAAATTCCTGTGTGCGCTACTGCTATATGAACATATCTATATCTTTATATCTATATCTTTATATCTATATCTTTATATCTATATCTTTATATCTATATCTATACATCCTATATATCTATATCTATAAAGAAGAAAAGCAACTCACACACGCATCACGAGATCTTCCAAACTATTAAACTTACAGATATTAAATTTGGTAGGAGCCAACACCTTTCGTTGAATAGGGATCTAGTAGGAACGGATTTTACGGAAAACGACTGCCAGTGGGGGAGAGGGTAAAACGGGCGCATAGATAAAAAAAATTGTCGCTTTTGAAATATTATACCAACAAAAAAAAAAAAACATGAATTTCTCTCTAAATCTATTTACTTTAATTCCTCTTGGAAGGAGATTTCCGTCTTGAATGGTAAGACTTATATATCTCAGAGTAACATAAAAAACATTATATATATATTCAAACACAACATCTGTATATACTCAGCGAAGCTGGAGAATTACAGCTAGTATATGAGAATGTATTTAGTCCTGAAAGTCATTCACATGTGGACAAGACACATAAATTGATTCGTTGCAACACAAAGAAATCAAAATGGGGGAAATCAAATCAATCGTGGAGTATTTGAAGTGAGTTGTCATAAAATGTGTTACTTTTTTCATACACTGGTAATGTCAAAATATAAAGTTAGCACATTTTTCATCTGGAATGAGTCAAATTCTTTAACAAATACAGTTTCAAGCTTTCGTAGGAATCATTGTGATTATGTAAACGAGCAAAAATACTATGTTATCTCTTATGTGTATATTTCTGTTGCAACATTTGATGCAACTAAATACAAACATTAAAAGAAATGAGTTTTTTTTCAATAAACGCTTCAAATTGTTTTTTATTCGTTTGCTTGTTCTGTCACGTACATGATTTCTGAATTACGATGCACAGAAAATGGCATGTTTGTCATTGCCTGTTTCCATTCCATTTTGTTTGTGTGCGAGTTTCAACATTCTTTGCATTTGGATAGTGAAATGTCAATCAATGACGCAAAGTTCAAAGTTTCTTTCAATTATTCTATAATATAATGCAGATTTTTTCATTAAAAGATTTTTCATAAAAGAATTATTTGAAGTATTCATCAATCTTGTTACATTTTATTTAAGTTATTTATGTATTCATTAATTTATAAATTTCAAAGTCTTGTATTGTTTTCTCTTTTTAAGACTTTTTTTTCTGCATTAATTATGTATTATTAGGAAGATTAATCGGATTTTTTTCTCTTCTCTCAGAACAGTCTTTCACGGACCAAGATGGAGTATTCTTCAATAATGTTAAATTAATAAGAGCAACAGACTTGATCAAATTAATGTTAAATATATTTGGAAAGAGACTTCGTGACAAATATAAACACTATATGTCGCCAAATTTAGAGACAAAAATAAATGCACTCACAAAAATCTACAAGGTTCTAGGAGGATTATTAGACGAGAAAACTTTAGTAACTCCTGAAAAATTTTGGTATAGTGATTAGTGACGCTGACTGCTGCGCCGTAGGGCCTGGGTTCGAATCCTGAAGAAGGCATAGATGTTTGTAAATCTATAGTGCCTTTACGGCATGGGGGTACTCAATTAGCCGTTGAGCCGCAAGTCCTCTCATGAAGTTAGTGGAAGGGTAAGAGAGGTGAGAAACCCCTTACCCTCTCCAGGGTGTTCTCCTCAAAATTGGGGTGGAAGCTAGCAAAATCATCATCAGTACATCTAGCCCTCTGCCGCGATGAACTTCGTGGGCCTAGACCTTACACCGTCAAAAAGATGCCATTAGTAACAACAAGCTGAATCAGGGAAGTAATATTGAAATTAAATTTTTGATAACGGCTGTGATTACGGATTCAAATTGTAGTATTCTATATTTGAGGGATTTTTCAATCTATGCTACTACGGATTTATACATGAGTATGCGTTAATCGTTAACAATATACTTAATTGTCCTGAAACCACCATCATTTGTGGCCGGGTTAGCCTAGTGATCATGGTCAATAGCTCGTTGCTGGTGTGTTCGAATCTTGATACCCCTGAAGACTCACCATGTAGAGTAGCTGGTTCACCTTAAATCTGTCTTGGTTCACGTTGATGTGATATGGAAGTGTTAGGAGAGGGCGCTGTCTCGAAGGTTGTCCTCATCAGTTGACCACGGTTCGAAATTACACGGTCCGTTACCAATAATCCTCCTGTCACTTTAAAGTACGACATTAGTAAACACTCACTCACATTGTTGCTCATCGCAGACTATACTATCATTTTATTTCTGTTTCGATCTCATTTTTCATTAAGTCATTTAATATTTCATTTAGTTCTACCTTTCATCGAGCCTAAATCTTCCTGATATCGTAAATTTTCAAAAATTTACTTAAATAATAAGGATTATTTAGGATCAGAACTGCGGTAAAATAATTTTGCCCTTGTTACAAAACAAACAAATTTTAAAGGAAAGGGCGTTTTGTATACCAAACTCTTCATGTGACCCTAGAAGAAGTCCATGCATGATAGGTCCGGTGATTTGGCAGGTCAATGAACTGAACCCACCACGACCTGTCCACCGCTGTCCAAAACTTACGTTGAGGTGTTTTTCGTGGACGTGAATTACGTAATGTGAAGGAGCCCCGTTATTCTTGTATCACATGGAGCAGCGCAACGATGGAGCAACATGTACTGCGTCAAGAAGTTCGGGCAGGACTTGTTGCAGAAAGATCAGATACGCCCTACCGTCTAAAGTAGTGTTCCTCAACCTTTTTATCACCGCGGACCGGTCAACGTTGGAAAATTTTACCGCGGCCCGCTTAGGCGGAGAACGTTGATTGCTTATATTTTATATTGTTTTGTTTTAATAATTTTACTTTAATTGCATTTAAACGTGCCTTCAGAATAAAATATAGCTACACCAAATATGAATATAAAGTGATCTAACAAGGAATATAAAGTGATTTTCATAACAAGTAGCCAAAACCCAAGAAAAATATGCCGCAGTCAATAAAATAGAAATAATTTAATGTTACTTGAGCGGACCAGTAGTATTTGATCTACGGACCGGAGGTTGGAGACAACTGGTCTAAAGGACTGGAGAAAAGGTACAGTATAATGAGGTAGTCTCCAAGAATGCCGACCCAAATATTGACAGATGAGGGTTCTCCTATTTATAAGATTTCAGAGACGTATATGTTACCGCAACGTTCAAAAGCTGTCGATGTACACTGTTTTCAAATTAATTTTCATATTACCTGACATGTATCATTACGTATTTTTTTCTGCAAAATAAGACATCGGTGATGAGCGTGAACTCGTGGGCATCTTTGTTTTTGTAAAGGCGTGTGTGATATCACTAAAATCCCACCGTGACTAACGCCCTGTCGAGAGTCAAAGTTCTCAGCGTGATGTGGAAATTTCGAGAGACAGCTCTAGTGTCTTCCTTGTCGCTTGACGGAGATTCAGAATTACAATTTCCATTGACAAGAGTCCCCGCTTTACTTTTCGGTACGATGTTAGCAATTTATTAATACTATGTGATGTGATAACCTTAAATATTTTTAACACATTTTTAACAGAAAATATACTTAACGTAATTTCTGTATAAAAATGTATGTTATATCTAAGAGTATCCTCTTGACTCAAAGATGTGAAAAAAAAAAAAAAAAAAAAAAATAAGAGATATCTTTCTTGAACTTAACCTTTTTTAGTTTTTGCTGCTTTCAAACTATCAGTTAAAATTAAAATTTTCAAGTATTGCAAATAAAATTATAATATTCTTTTCTTTTCGTTAACGTATGGGCAACCTTTATTTTTTTCTTTCTGGAAACCGTGCATCGGTATAGCAGTTAGTGACGCTGAGTGCTGTGGCGTAGGACCTAGGTGACAGGCGAAAAGGCGTGGATGTTTATAAATGTACAAACTGGTATACTCGTTCTTCACAAGGGTGAATTGAAAAATTAAACAATGCAGATTGAAGGATAAAGAAGTTTTTAATGAGTTTATTTGCGTTAAATGCAAATTAAACACACACACAAAAGCTTTTTGCATATCTCAGCTGAACAAAAAAAAAAAAAAAAACATGTTTGTGAAATTTTAAGGCTGTAGATGTAATAAAATATAAAAATAATTTTTTTTATTTATTTATAATGCCCCGTAACTCCTCTCATGTGGGTCAATTTTTGAAAACACCTTCCTAAGCTAATAACCACTCAGCAAAAGAAACATATTGTTAGAAATTTTGTGTAATGAATGCTTAAAATAGTATAAGTAGTTCATATCTGGATGTATAATACGTTAAAATTGGTTTCTGTTGTATTTATTTTATGTTAAAATTGTAATATTTTCAAACAATGCCGTTCCTTACATTATAATGGCGATTCAATGGAAACATAGCGAAATATTGGCGATAGAGCCAAGTTGGCATCATTTTGGCAACCATGTTGCCAAATTGGTAATTGATTTAAAGCTGCAGAAGTTGATATACTGTTGCGATACCTAGGGGAGGTACGATAGGTACCTAGGGGAGGTTGATATGCTGTTGCGATACCTAGGGGAGAAGTTGATATGCTGTAGCGATACCTAGGGGAGGGGGAGCTGGAACAAAAACTATAGCACAAAACCCTTTTCCACAAAAAAATACATATACTTGCCAATTTTCATAGTCATCGGTTGAACTCTGTTGGAGCGATGCGATTTCATACATACAAACATCCATTTTTATATAGATAGATAGTTTTTGTACGGGATGGGGGCACTTTTTTTAAATATTCTCCGAGCCAAAAATACTCTCGAGAATTAGGTGGAAGGGGAAGAGAGGTAGGACACTCCTTGCTTGCCACCCTAAGATGTTCTTCCTCAAAATTGGCGTGTAATGGAGCTAAGACGAACTGTCACCTGTATGGTGCTCAAAGCTATGGCTATCGACGGACGTAACCTAGAACCTTGCTATGTTGAGTTTCGTGGGCCCAGATTGGACGCCATCGATCATGTGGCATTAGTAACAACATTCATTGTATATGTTTGCTGTTTTGATTTCTGTTTTGATAATGTTTGAAGTATTTATTTTATTTTACCAGAAAAACGAGTGTGAAACGACTTTGCAATCCAATACAAAAATATTAAAGAGCATAAATTAAAATTTTCTTTCTTCTTTTTTCAGGCTGCTCAATCTTGCTGCCAACAAAAATGAGTGTATCAAGTGTAGAAGATGCCTCTCCGGTTAAGACCACTAAACGGGAGGCACTGGTCACTTCCATTTCCACGTGCCCACCGGTTACCCCCATCACCACAATATTAGCCCTCCTCCTATTGGTGGGCCTCATCTATGGAACACTCTGGGGCCTCACAGGGCCTCCTGCACTGCCAGGAGGGCCCATCTTCGGACTCTTCGCCTTAGTTGTCATATGTTACCTCGGAGGGCAACTCATGAGGATATTCAGGGTGCCCACCCTAGTCGGTGAGTGTCATTTTCGTCTTCTGTTGCAGAGAAAAATGGGGCTTGGTAAGCTGCCAAGGAACAATAAAGATCTAAAGGGAAGAAAGTAATATTATTAGAGACTATAGTTTATTATGCTGATAGTGATTTCAGATCATGCATAGCTTATTTCTTTCTCGTGTTTTAGGACAGCGATACAGCGAATTAATTTAAGAACGTTGTATTAAAACTTTGGAGGGAAATTCTTTGTCAAGAAATCCAATGTATCAATTTTGCTTTTTGCAGTCGGTGTCGTACGGGTACGAATTGATATTCTTCTATTTGGAACGGTTACGGTTAATGATAACAGACAACAGTGGAGTAGCAACAATTTTATGCGTGGAACTAATTCAATTCCTACTATTAGCTCACACTCTCTATATATTTATTTATTTATCTTGGTGGAATTTTCAATCGTTAATAAAATACATTTTAAAGCGCTCAATTGAGCTGAAATGTAATGTATATGATTATTTTGGATGACAATACAATAATTTAATTATGGTTAATAAAAATTAATTGATTAAAACTAATTATTTTAAAAATTACAAATATAGCCACGTTGGCGACTTAGCGACCCTTTTGGCGACTGATGTCAAAATTTGAAAAGGTTTTTTTCTCACGTGCTAAAGCATTCAGTTGAACTGAAATTTTATATACACGATTGTTTTGGATGACAGTACGATACTTTAATGATACTTAAAAAAATAATTACCACTTAATGTTGTGATTCTGTCATATGTATATACATATTTATTTAATTGTAACTATTTAATAAAAAGTAGCTAAAATGTGAATTTTTCTTTGTTGATCTAAGTAGGAATTGACTTTAAAAAAATTATATTACTTGTTTTTAACTATCTTTCATATCTTGCAAGCGAAAAATATTCGAAGAAAATATAGAGTTTCAAGAAGATTTGGTGATTGACTGTTTTGTAGTGAAAAACACGGATCAGCACTTGTTTGCTTTGTCACGAAAGTGCTGTATTTAAAAAATACCAAATAACAGGACTCATTCAATGACACTTTTCCCCGAATATCTCTTTCAAGAGGTGATTAATACGCTTTCATGTGAATAATTTTTGCAACAGCAACAAAGTGCTTTGTAGGTGGTAAGATCACAGCGGTAAGAAAGACATACTATGAAATGTGTTATATCATTGGTAATCATATTAAACCGTTTACTGATGCAGATAATGTGAACAGTAGTGCACACAGAAATTTTTCAGAGTTGGGGGTCCTGGATCGAAAATTTACCATTCTTGTATCATGCTCCTTTTGATTTTGTTGATTTTCGGAAACAAAACACAGTAAAAAACTAATTAGTGAATAAATAATTAGTGATAAATAATTCGCATTAATTAACAAAATTAATCATTAATAACAAATACTTAATTAAATTTTACGTACTATATACTTAGAATTATTATCAATCGTAAAAAAATCAAGAGATTTGGGGGGAAGAGGGGTCCGGACCCCCAAGACCCCCCTCTTGTGTGTGCCACTGAATGTGAAGGAGTATTTCTTAAATGCTTCTTATTTAGTGTTAGTGACAAAAATACAAAAAATATAAAAAAATAATAAATAAAAAAACAGAAGTCATATATATTTTAATCAATTTTCCACATTTATAATTTCCAATGTGCTCTTGGTCTTAAAACATTTCTCCCCCCCCTTCCACCTCCCCCATGTATCCTCATGTTGCTGCTTGCATGAAATAGCTGACATATATGCGGCCTAGCAGAAAAAAGTTTGAGTACCCCTGTTTTGGAATAAACACAACAGACAAAAATAGCAAGTGCCTAAGTTAAGTAAAAATAAATTGTTTTAAGGGTAAATTCGAAATGTATTTTTAAGCTGTATTTTAGCACCCCTATTTGGATAGCACAAAAAAAAAGAAATAAAACAGCACGGAATACATTTCATTTTTTAAGACAGGTATTTTCTCCCTATTTTTTATTATCAATTGCTTATTGAGAAGGACGATTCTGTAAATTTTCGGAAACTTAATGTTGCTATCACAACAGTATTGTGTACAGTATTCACAATAATAACATTTTTCTTGATATTATTGTGAACAAATATTTGTAACATATTGTATTATGTCTAAACGCAATAAAACGGCTGGTTCTATTAAAAATAAATTTACTCTTAAATCTACAAAACTTTATTTTCTCTATATTTGGTTTTTTTTCTACAAAAAGTTTTAGCTTAATTGTTAATGGGAGTCATTTACGCATGGATTTCTAATTCACTTTACAATTTCTTCACGTCATATTTTCCCCCGCACACAGTATTTGCTGCATATTAACTTCATAAGACTCATTCAGATATTTGTGAAAAAGTGTCTATACACTGCAGAATGAAATCAAATGGGGGGAACTTAACGTTAAAAAATATTTTTAAACCTAATAATGAATTTGAAAGCTTCTAAATGCAAATTTAGCGCACATTCTTAAAAATTTATTTAATACAAAATTCACCGTAAGAAAAAAAATCCTTTTCCAAGCTATTAAGAAATTTTTAATTGAATTTTACTATTATATATTATTATTATTATTATGGATTTTCATGTCGCCAAGATTGAAAGTTATTTAAAACAAGTATTAACTAACGAATAAGGATAATTTTTTAATGATTTCTTTCGTTAAATTACCCATTGCTTAATTCATAAGATTCCACAGCTTATATACATTAATTAAAAACGAAAATATTGATTTGATTGCAAGAGTGTCAAATGTAAACACAATTTTCCATATTGTACCATCAAAACTTGAGAGTTACCTTGTATAGACATCTCCTTAGTTAAGCAGAAGTTCTTTTATAAACATTCGTGTACTAGTAGAGGTAAGAAGTATAATTTAATACATTTCGTGCAAAACTTCATTGCTGAACTGATGGAATGGTAGTGACTGGCACCTGGTTGAAGCCAAACAAGAAAAAACTGGTTATCGAATTTTTATTAACCGCCATATCTCCCAGCAGCTGCAAAAATACTCAACTCGACGCACACATTCTTTTATTGCTCATTTTACTGAGCACAATATCTCGTAGACTGCTTGACTGCACATTATACAACTCCGAGAAGTATTAGTCAATAGGAGAGTTAAGTTGTTTACGTGGTAGGAAATTATTATCCTTACTTTTTTTTAGAACAGGTAGAATGATACGATATGAACTCCCTCATGCTTGCTAAATCAATATTTTCATTTAAGGAAGAAATTACCTAAATTTTTCCTATTTCTGGAGCCTCAATTAGTTCGATTTGAAATAAATATCTGCGGTGCTCGTTCTTAACAAGAAAAATTAATGCATTTAGACAATCATTTCTTAATCCTTTTTTTAAAAAAAAAATGTAAGTTAACAAACTTTATTTACTGTACAAAAATGTTTTAAGGTATCCGAACACGTTGAAACTTACCAAATTCGGTCAAGACAGATATTTTAGTTTGTTATTTTATTGAATAAAGCTACCTCTTTTGGCTTTACAAAACACATACGTTACCGTGTTTCTACACTACCTAGCGGCCAAGTTACAATCAATTTTATGAAGTTAGAAAAACCGGAAGAGGATATTTGATCTACCAGAAAAGTAGCCATTTAAATTACTTAAAATCCATCATGGCAAGTCTGATAACTCAAAATGTTACAAAAATGTATTTCTGTAAAACTTTTGAAACTGATATTTATGAATATTCAAATTTCTTTTTTGTATCAAAATATTTCTTTTTTGTATGAATACACTTTTTGAGTTATGGCTTATTATTTAAATAATCTCTTGAAGAATGTAACATTTTATATGATTTTTACTCAATCAGCTCTAAAATTTTCAGATTTTAATAAAACATTAAAATTTTAGTGCGTTTCCTAGATAAAAGCATTTAATTTGTTTTAGCAATACTCTTACTAATATAAGTTACTTTACTACTTTTTTCTCTAATTGCTTTGAAGTTTTTCAAAAATATATTGCTAAAATTTCACTTTTAATAGTGATCTTTCTAAAATTTAAGCAATTTATTTTAAATATTGTTAGTTAAAGATTAGTATTTGTTGGTATTGAGTCCTAAAAAAGCATTTATAATGTTAAAATATATGCTATTTTGTTAAAAAGTACTCCGAACGTGTTCGGATACCTTAATATTTATTTTTCTGTTGTAACACGCACAGTGGCATTCCAATTGAAATAAACGTTATCCATACAGCAAAATTCTAAGATGTATTATTCAAGAAAGATGTGTTGCATGTGGAAATTAATTTCTTCATTCACCATTTAAATAGGCCGTTGTAGTCTACTAGTTATGGTCACGAACTCGTGACCAGCTTGTCACGGTTTTGAGTCATGGAGCCACTGAAAACCCACCGTATAGTGAGGCTGATGTGCGTTAATTCTGTCGAGGCTCTAAGTCCTTCCGTTGGTGCGGTGTGCTAGTGTAGAGAGGGGGCGCCACTTGACCAAGGTTTAAAATTACGAGGTATATCACCAACAGCCCTCATGCTGCTTTATATAGGGTGATTCACTACCAAAACGACAAACTTTCAAGGTGTGTAGGGGGTACAGAGACAACTCAGAATCACATATAGGAATGAAGAGTCGCAAATGCCTTAGTTGCGACCTATGGAGCAGGAAAGCATAGAATAAATTACAGTTTAAAAAACTAAAAAACATGCTTATATGGTTAATTGAACTAAAAAGTAAAAAAAATCATTCTTAATATAAGAATAAATTATTTACAAGAAAATACTAATGTCATGGGGGTAAAAGCGTGGGGTGCTTTGTACTAAATTTTCACATTAACTCAGCAAATCGGAATAGAACTAGTAAGAAATTATAACAATTACTATAGAGCACCCCATGCTTTTACCTCCAATGACATTAATTTTCTACTAAATCATTTTATTCTTATATTTTGAATTTTTTTTTTTTACTTTTTAGTTCGATTAACCATAAAAGCGTGTTTATTAGTTTTTTTTAAACTGTAATTTATTTTACATTTTTTAGTTCGATCTACAGTAAAAGTATTTTTTTTAACTATCATTTATTTATCCACTTTTTTTTTAATTTTTGGCCCACGACCGAAAATGTTTGTCCATCCCTTAGTTAGAACAAATTATTTTTTTCACACACACACACACATGCACGAGTCTTTTTTTTTTTTAATTTCCTTTTTCAGAAAGACTCGACAATTGCTTACATTAGGATAAGAAATTGCTGACACAAAAAAGCGTTTTCGCTTTTAGGATTACTCTTAATCTTTTAGTCGCCAAATCTGGAAATGGTATAATTAATTAGTCGCCAAATCTAGATTATCATGTCTCCTAATTATCCTGTTCATTACAATGGAACGAAATTTTTAAATTATTTTACTGTAATTGGTCCTTGACAAGTGTGCAAAATTTCGAATTAATCTGACCTTTTAAAGTGGGTAAAAATCGAGTTCAAAGATTCCATTACATACAAGTGAAACATAAAAGCGTGTTAAAAAGAACAGAAACAGCGACACACATTGATGGAACAAGAAACATTTTATTGAAAGGTTATACTACAACAGTGTTCGAAAGTTCTTGGACTTCTGGGGTCACATAAAGAGTCTGGTGTACGAGAGACACCCCCGTTCCTTCAGTTGAGGATCTCCACATTATATCTGTAGCTGCCCAGAGGATACTTGAAATGCCAGGAATCTGCCAGAACGTAAGGAATTCCATGCAGCGCGGCTCTCTGACTTACCAGATGACTTCTGGTCGTAATTTCAATCACCTCTTGTAGTACAACCTTCCAATAAATGTTTTTTGTGCCATTAATGCGTTGCTGCTTCTGTTTTTTTTTTCTCTGCTTCTTTGCACCATAGCTCGCAACTACATTTGCGACCCTGCCTTCCTAAGTGTCTATGTCCCTCTACTTCCTTCATACTCTGCAAGTTTGTCGGTCTGGTAGCAAAACACCCTGTAGTGCGTCATCATATTTAATAAACTAAATATTTTTAAGTATGCTTTGATAAATAAAAAAGAATCTAATATCTTTCTATAACAGGGGTACTCAACTTTTTCCCCACCTGGCCGCATACACATGACAGGTGTTTCAAGTATACATATTGTGATACCCCAGGGGCTGGGGGTATCCTCGCTTCCTCATCCACTTGACCTATGTTTGAGGAAATGAAAGATTGACCTCTAATACCATCCATAATTAAAATTAATTTATTATAATCTCAATTTGTATTTAGCAAAACAACACTAGTCTAGGAGGCTTATGATCAGGAGTGATGCGACATAAACAGTAATTCTAACAAATAGCGCAATAAACCACCGAATCTATATTTATAGATGATTTCCTAACTTACTAGAATCCGCTCTAGTATTAAAGCTTAAACAAAACTGTCTTACCGCTATTTCCTCGGTGAACAGCTACAGTCCTTATATCGTCAATATATTATTCGAACCAATTTGATCCTACTAAGGGATAATCTTCTGATCTCGGACCTACTTAGAAATCAACTTCACTCTCACTATTAGACCGACTCATAGAACTTCACCTAGCGCTTCTAGAATTTTAGAACTCTACGCGAATACTAACGTTCCAATATATATAATTCCTAATTTGGATAACCGCGTTCTCTTCTTGGGTTGGTTGGAAAGAATTGCCATACTGGCCCCAAAGATATCCCAAGAGGATTATTAATTGAAGTACCGATAAAGCCCGTCTCAATATGACAATTATTTCATGCGGGCCTCAAAATGCGGATAATGGAAAAAGCACACTATAAGACCAAACCAACATTGACAAAATTAGCCAAAATATTAAAACTCAATTTTGGCTTTTATTTCAATATTATATTAACTTTCCTATCAAACGCACTCACAAAAGTATTTATTTTTATGAATTCGTACAGAGTTATGGTTATAAATTCTATTTTCTTTCATCTGTGCTTATATTCTACGATTAAAAACAAATTGATAGCAAAATTGATACATTTGATTGTTTGATTGATAGAATTTCATGTTAAATTTTTTGTACATTTGTACATTTTGTCCTATTAAATTTTTTGTTTTAAATTTCTTAGTGCAATGGGCTATGACCGGGTCACTCAAAAAAGGCTGGTGGGCTACATGTGGAACCGCGGGTTGAGTCGCACTGTTCTATAATATGCATTTCTCTTTTTTAACAAGAATACAAAAAAAAAATTTTAACATTTTACTTTTAAATTCTGTAAATTATAATCTTGTCTCTTATGCTCTTTGAAATTTTCAAATATTCCCGACATTTTTTTTTCAACACTCACATTATTTATGAAGAAGTGCGTTTCGAGAAGGAATATCTGTCGTTTTGAGAACAATTCAAAAATGATTAACTAAACAACCCAAGAAAAAAGTTGAGCGACAGGAAGTATTTCTGTAATCATTTAAGGTCAAGCCGGACAGCACGCCAGCAGGATGTTTGCGGAAGTACATTTGAAAAATGTAGCTTTTTATTGGCCTTTGTGTTTTGAAAAGATATTAATCTTTTCAAATAAATACACGGAATTCTATCACAATATATTTCGTTACACGTTTGCATAAGCTCTTGAAATGTAGAATAAATTAAATAGCTGCGGAATAGGATTCTTCGGAAAGGGATGTTTTATATACAGATGTATCTAGAAACATAATTCTTAATAATGTTTGGTGGGCTGCTAATAAATTAATGATTCGATTTTCAAAGGAATATATTATATTTCATTCGAAAAATTCACTAGGACGGATATCCTGTTTTTTCGATTATGTAACAATAGACACTTAATAGTTCTAAGCCAGGCGTACTCAACCTTTCTCTCTGCTGGGCCGCATACGTATGTCAACTGTTTCACGCGGGCTGCATACATATGTTAGTTATTTCATGCGGGCCGCAACATTAGGATAAATGGGAGATAAATGCTTTAAGACCAAGATAACATTGGAAATTTAAAATGTGGAAAATTGATCAAAATATTATAACTCCCGTTTTGCTTTTTTTGATTATTATTTTTATACTTTTTATTTTTGTCACTAACACTAAATTAGAAGCATTTAAGGAACACTCCTTCACAATTTCTGCATCAGTGAACGGTTTCATGTGATTACCAATAATATAACAAACTTCATAGGATGTCTTTGTTACCGCTGTGATATTACCACCTACAAAACACTTTTTTTGCTGTTGACAACATTATTTAAGAAAGCCTATTTATCGCCCCTTGAAAGAGATCTTCAAGGAGAAGTGTCATTGAATGTGATTACTGTTATTTTTAAATACATCACTTTCGTGACAAATCAAACAAGTGCTGATACGTGTTTGTTTTTCGCTACAAAACACTCAACCTCCAAATCGTTCGAATATTTTTCGCTTGCAAGGTACGAAAAATTGTTAAAAATTAGTTCCACCCATAAAATTGTCGATACTCTACTGTTGTTTGTATCACTAACCGTAATCGTTGCAAATAGAAAAAGAATATCAATTCGCAGTGGTTACACATCGACAGCAAAAAAGAAAAATTTATATATTTGATTTCTTGTCAAAGAATTTACCTCCAAATTTTTTAACACATTGTTCTAAAACTAGTGAATTTTTTAGGGCAATGGGTCATGACCAGACCACTTTAAAAGGCTCGGTGAGCCGTAGGTTAAGTATCGCTGCTCTAAACTCAATTTTTAAAACTCTTTATTTTTCATATCGGAGGGAGAAGAATTTTCTCTCCGAGTTAATTTTTAACGACTGTAAACTGCATTTAATTCAAATTTGTTTTGTATTGAATCATGTTCTATTTAGATTAATTCAATGGCAAATATTCCGAACAAATATATATATATATATATATATAAACGTTGCGAAATTTAAAATTCTATCTACTGTTGAATCTTATGTATGTTAGCACTTATTTGGCTTAACTTAAAAAGAGGTGTATTTCATATCGAGAACTATTTATCATACGTTTGTTAAAATTCAAGAAAACAATTAAATAAAAACGTAAAAACATTTTAGATTTAAAATGAAATTAAGTAGTAAGAAAAAATTACAAAAGAACTTGTCATGAATGAATAAATGAAAATTGCTAAGTTCTTTTTATTGAGGCGGTTTTTCTTTTTTTTTTTTTTTTTTTTTTTACTTTTCTTATATATATATACTGAAGCATCGATCCTCTGGTTTTACCAATCATAAAGAACTGAATTTCTCTCTCTCTCTCTCATTTTTCTACAATCATTAATTACATTTGAGTGGATTAACTCAACAGAAAAGGAAATATAAAAATCATTTCAATTTGTAATAATATTATTGGAAAATTTCGACGAAGCAATTTCGAATATTTTGAATCATTTAGTTGAATTGTTAAATAACTATTGCGCTATTTGTTAAGGGAAGCGTATAATTAGGAATATTAGTTTAGAATTATCTCATTTACTTAAATGTTCTTAAAACAAAATCCTGACATCGTAAGTTTTCAAAAATTTACTTAAATAAGAATGATTAATTTGGATTAGAACTGCGCTAAAATAATTTTACACTTATTATAAAGCAAAAAAAAATTTTTTTAAGCAATACGTTTTAAAAAAATTATAAACTATACAAATTTTTTTTATTTTAATACCAATTCAATGATAAATCAACTACATTTCTTTCGCAACAAATCGAAATATCTTCAAACTATTTCACATCAAATTATTTTGTGGTAATATTTTTTTTGCAGAAATATATTTTTTATTTATTATTCTTTTGGTTGTGCAGTATCTTTATGTGGTTATTGATATTCAATTTAGCAAATATTTTGATCTCTCTGGAAATTTAGGAGACGTTTTACTTTTGAGCCCATGTTTAAAACGTTATTTTCCAGATTTACTACAATCTTCAGAAATTAAAATAGATGTATTAATTAATGGAATTCGCTCTAATCATTTCGCATAATAATCTAAACATCAGCAATTTTAAGTGAAATGATTAAGCCTTGTAAAAAAATGTCTTTTTCTTGGACCGTGCTATTTCAAAACTACCGAGTGGGAAGAGGGAGTTAGGTTTATAATGCGCAGATTTGCTCAACAAAGTAATTGCCGAAATTCCTTAAGGTATACGACTACGTTCGGAACCGTGATTTTAAAAAAGCGCATAAATGGATCATTTTCATGATATTTAGTGTCACTTATAAAATAGTTTTGTGACGAAAAAAATTATTTAAATACAATATTTCGGCAAAAAATTAACTTAGAATAACATTATTGTTTTCAAAATGTTCTCCTTTTGTGAAAAATGCTTTTATTATAATAATATTTTGCCTGCATATAGCTCAGACCTCTGTACAGAGGCTCAACTATGACTTTTGAAAAATTCACATTATTTTCTGAGTTACAACCAATTGAAATAATTATCGGCGTTTTTTTCTTTAAATTTCTCCCCTCTGTTGTCGTAAAACATGGATAAACCCACTTCTATAAGTTATATATTTCAAAATCATTCTATGTTCATTTTTCGTCAAAATATTGTACTTAAATAATTTTTTATTGCAATACTATTCTTAGAACAATTTTATATACATTTTCTAATCTAAGGGACACTAAATATCATAAATATTATCCATTTATACACTTTTGCAAAATCACGGCTCCGAACGTAGTCAGATACCTTAAATTGCACGCTCTTTTTTATTACACATAGTTGAAATTGCTTCTTTTCACCTTTTACAACCTCCCACACTTCTTTTCAAGTACTGTGTATTCAAGCAATCTCTCTTTCTCTCTTTAATGACTATGTTTCTCTCGCCGTATTCGCTTAACGATAAGGGCAAAGAGGCTAAAACATCAAAAAGCACAAGTAATTGTTTTCCCATTCTGATTCCTTCCCGTTTAATGCTTATTCACGGCAGGGCTATTAAACGTTTTTGTTCATTTGTGAAAGAAAAAGATCTATTAGCCGTAGTGGTTTTCATAGACGATAGTCGATAATTATTATCAAGAAAAGGAGAACAGGTGTTTGTAAAAATAACGCGATAAACGTCCTTTTTTTCAAAGGTTCTTTTGTAAGTAATTCAGGACTTCTCAAGCTTTCAATATACGCGACCCATTATTCAATCATCATTTTCATCGCGCCCCCTCCATATAATAACAATGTATTGAATTCTATAATACTATACTTAAAGACTAAAGCTACAATATGACTTTAACCCCTTATGTGCCACCAACGTATATAAACGTCTCGCTCAGCCAAAGTACTAATTTTCTGGACGTATACATACGTCTTTCCGAAAAACGATCTTTTCTGTGCAGTGCGACCCATAAAATTATTCCGAGGGTTTTAATGCAATAAAAGGTGTTTGCGAAAGATTTCAGAAGACTTTTGCTTATTTATTTCTTTTCTCCTCCCCCTCCCCCGCAAAAAAACATCCAAAATATGCTCGTCTATGTGGTAAACGATGGCACTGGGGAGCGAATTACGTAACTTTTAAAAGGCAGTAAAGGAATTAATTATAAACTGTACAAATTATCAAGATAAGTGTTCATACAAGCCCATGGGGTCACTGATAATTATTGAACTTGCTCTTAACTTAATATTGTTAAATTAATAATAAAATATACATTGTACAGTACTGATACATTTATAAGTGTATTATATCAGTGTAAATGTATATTCCATCTTTTTTATATCAGAAAGTATTTTCTTTGCTTACTTTCAGTAAATTAATAATTTTTTAAATAACCTTTTGTTTTCGACTTTTCAATATGCTCGCGCCCCAGAGTTTGAGAAACACTGAAGTAATGGATATGATAATTAATATAATGCGTTATGCAAAAATCAGGAATAGTGTACCATATAAAGGGTGTTTTTTTAGAGGTATAGAACTTTAAATTGCAATAAAACAACGATGTATTATTCGATTGGCATGAATTTTTTTTATTCGAAAGATAATCTTGTGGCATTACATTTTAAGTATGATTTCTGGCATAGGACTGCCACGGCTGGCTCGGATGTAGTCCAATCTGGACGTCCAAATTTCGATGACTTTTTACAACATTTGTGGCCGTATATTGGCAATAACACAGCGAATGTTGTCTTTCAAATGGTCAAGCGTTTGTGGCTTATCCGCATAGAGAGACCAATGACTTTACATAGCCCCACAAAAAATAGTCTAGCGGTGTTAAATCACAAGATCTTGGAGGCCAATTCACAGGTCCAAAACGTGAAATTAGGCGGTCACCAAACGTGTCTTTCAATCAATCGATTGTGGCACGAGCTGTGTGACATGTTGCGCCGTCTTGTTGGAACCACAGCTCCTGGACATCATGATTGTTCAATTCAAGAATGAAAAAGTTAGTAATCATGGCTCTATACTGATCACCATTGACTGTAACGTTGTGGCCTTCATCGTTTTTGAAGAAGTACGGACCAATGATTCCACCAGCCCATAAAGCGCACCAAACAATCTCTGGATGTAACGGTGTTTCGACATACACTTGTGGATTAGCTTCACTCCAAATTCGGCAGTTTTGTTTGTTGACGTAGCCATTCAACCAGAAGTGCGCTTCATCGCTAAACAAAATTCGCTTATGAAAAACGACCATTATTTTCGAAATAAAATTGCACAATTTGAAAGCGTTGTTCAAGCGTGAGTCTATTCATGATGAATTGCCAAACCAAACTGAGAATAAATCACTTGACAGCTGTTAAATCGGTCGCCATCTTGGAAAGTAATGCCAACGGAAACTTCTATACCTGGAAAAAAACACTCTGTATATATATATATATATATATATATATATATATATATATATATATATATATATATATATATATGTCGTAATCGTGGCCATCAATGAGAATGAGCTTTACACTATTTAACAACCCCCACTTTAAAATTGAAGAGTATAATTTTGAAGTTGTTGACAGTTTCACTTATTTATGTTCGGAAATAAACAACAGAAACGATTGTACTGCTGAAATCTAATAGAGAATTACTCTGACCAATAGATGTCTTAATGGAATACTGAAATATATGAAATCGAATTTAAACAAAAGAAAAACAAAAAGGTTCCATTGTATAAAAGTCTTTTAAGATCAATACTAACCTATGTAAGTGAAACTTGGTCTCTGTGTCGAACAAATGAAAACATTATAAGTATCTATGAAAGGAAGATTGTAAGATTTATTTTGGGGGGAATTCAGGGGAAATGGAACGTGGTGAAGAAGATCAAATTTGAAGCTCCATCATTGATATAAAGAATCTGACATCGTGTTAGCTTCATCAAAATAAAACATATTAAATGGACAGGTGTCAGAATGGACGAAGACTGCACCACTAAAAAAGTGTCTTCAATGCTCAACCAATTGGCACACGGAGATAAGGCAAGCCTAATCTTAGATGTATTGATGACCTAGAAAAAGATCTCCTAGTTTTGAGAACTAAGAATTGGAGAACACTAGCAGAAAAAAGGTTGGTCTGGAAAAGATTTTTTGAGAAGGCCAAGGCCCACCCTGGGCTGTCCAGCCACTATGGAAGGATGAAATAATGGCCATTGGTAATGAAAATTAATTAGATCATTACCTACAGGTATTCTCTGATATTGCAATGACTAGATAGTCCGGTGTTCATTATTAATCATGTTTATTGTACAAGTAACATATAGAGACGCACAAACATGAGCATCTTAAACACAACACAGAAAACATCCTGTACAAAAATACACTCGTGCTTTACATGTTGATGAAGACAAAGACAAAGAACAATAAACGCGATAGCTACATAGCGGAGACAAAAGCAAGAGCAAGATAGGAAATTATTCAAATATCAAGTTTTTATGTACAGGGAAGAACAGGGGAAAAAATGCATTATATAAAAAATACACTCACGTGTTTAGGCGGAGGGAATAATTAGTTATTCATAGAAATGATATCATTGCTTAGGGAATATTAAACCCCGATTAGTAAGGCGCGTGAAAACAATTAATGATCTTGTATTTCTTGGAATCGCCAATAAATTTATCAAAAATTCAAGATCTAAAGAATCAGTAATAAATAAACCAATTTAATATTTATAATGCTTAAGATATGCCAGTATACGATGCCAGGATATGCCAGTTGCCATATAATTTGAAATTCCCAGTTTTTTGGAAAATATTTCCAGGAATAACAAATTGAAGATTAAAATTATTCAGACACGATCTTATTGAGGGTGAGCCGAGATCGAGACAAAGCCCTCAACGAAGTTGAGATCCTGGGCCTGTGCCCAGTTGGCTCATATTTTAAAACGTCCATGGACCACAGTGTAGAAACAATCAAGAACGAACAAGAATAGCAGAAAAGAAAGGACAGAAGAACAGTGTTTCTCTAACCCAATTTTCAGTCAAAATTTTCGGTAAATTGATGACTATTTTAAATCTTTTATTTTCGATATGCTCGCACCGTCCACTTGAGAAACGCTTCAGTACGGAGTTTCAATTTTATGGTTACTCTACATTAAAAATATTTAGTATATATTCTAGTTTGTTGAAACTGAACAATTTAATTTATTTTAATGGTTATAATGTGTAAAAAGGAATAAACTGAATGAGTTACTGTAACATTTAAAATTATGAAACAATTTAGAAGGATGGAATCATATAATCACATGAAAGTTCTTTTACTTTTAATACATGAGACGATCTCTCATCAAACTTACTTCTATTCAGAAACTTTTATGTCTACCCCCATTTGGTAACCCTGCTCCTAAACTAAAAAATGATGTAAAACAGAATTTTATAAGGTTAGCAAAAGTATAATTGTGGTCGTTTGAAGTGACAAAAGTTGAGATCCTACGTGTTCTAGTTGGAACGCAATTCTGAGCAGTACACAATCAGCCATCACTCAACTGACCATTCTATCATGGATAAAATTCACAAGTAGATAATTTCGAGCAATCATAATTGATAGGCAGTTATGAGCGTATAATCACAATCTAAAATGTAGCACTACAAGAAAATATCTAATATAGAATATCTGATATAGAGTCAAGAAAGTATCTAATATATAAGAATCACTAAATACTAATAATGTAGTTTAAAAGGTATTGTGAAACTGTTTTTATAAGCATTTCACGTGAGTAACCTTGAATATCTCTTTCGCAATGTAGCATATTATGATGAAGGAGATTGATCGACGTCTTAGTAAAGTATTAAAAGAATAATTAGTTTCATAAATCTAAAACTATTTTGAGCAAACAATGAAATTTTTAGTTCGAGATCTCGATGACATCTTAAATTGTTAATTAATTATTGTCTTTTGTTTTTTCACAAAAAAAGGAAATGAAAAGAAAAATGCAATTACAATTCATCATTTCATTCTTTCTCGAATGCACAACATTTGAAACTGCCATCTTTATAAAATGGTAATTCTCGGCAAAAATTTTCTCCGAAGATTCGTAATAAGGATTCTCTACAATAATAATTCCAAATAAAAAACTAACCTAATAAATAATGTAACGCTCGTCATATAGTATAGTATATTTACAATACAGTAGAAAAGTTGCGAGAGAGAAGATGCTATATCAATTGATGAGTGAATAAATAACCCACTTATTAATTTGTTATTGCATTGATCATATAAACTATTTATATCAGATGTTATTTCGAAGCAAACTTTTTCAAAAGTTCTTGAGAGAATTGTTGTTTTTCTAATTGGAGGGTCATTATTTCTTTTCCCATTACCATTTAGTTCTACTCTATTTTATTAGACTACCTTGTTGATTTTTGGTAGAGGGCATTCGGAAAGATATTAACACGTCTGAAAAAAATTGTATACATCTTCTGAAAGTAGTGTATACATATTCTTTACTACAATACTTAATTTTTATCAGTTTTATTAGCTTTTGAGTACAAAAGTAGACTAAATTCGTTTTTTAGGATAAGTTTAAAGCGCTATTTTTGATAAAAGTGCTACCGCTGAAAGAATCATGTGTAAATGGTTTTCTTGAACCAAATCTGAACAAAAGCAGAAGTGGTTTACTATAGGTCGACCTGAAAAAATTTGCTTTTGTCAAACAGACGATACATTCGGTAAAATTCCTCTCACATAAAGTTAATTCACCTAATTGTGAACGAAGTATTCGTTCTTCTGATTAAACAAAACCGTTCGAAGTTATCAAACCAAAAACGCGTTGTATTCCCTCAGGGCAATCCTCGGTCTGTTGTACCTTTTAACTGCTCGACAAACATTTCTTCTGAATCCTACCCACCTTCCACATTAACCAAACATCGCATTTTTAGACTTCTCCTTACTTAAGTCTTGCATTTTGCTTCATAACACTAATTTAAGCTCTTCCATCCGTGTATGAAATGACTCTCACTAAACGGCGATGACCTTTGAAGGAAGGGAATTATCAAGTTGCGCAAAAGATGGAGATGGATGAGGAGAAAAAAACAGATTTTGTTGTAATCTGATAAAATTGAGTGGAAATTGAAATATGTTTCTTTAAAATGTTGGCATGAACTTGTTGATCAACTTTATTTTAAGCTCCTACGTGAAGTTATAGCTTCCAATTTTACGTTAACCAAATCGAATGTGACGTATGTTTCTTTGTGGAATCTCTAACATGTTGCTTCTTTTATGTTTTCCAGGCATGATGGTCTTTGGCTTCGTCCTTCGCAACGTCCCTCATATCAACGTTGCCAAAGACATCCCCGAAGAATGGGCGGGAAATATCCGGTAAGTACAACAACTTTTCGAATTTTTCTTTACGTTTTGTTGATATAGCTGTAACCATCGCCTTTTAAATCCACCACGAGGCGCAATATTGACAAATGTCACAAAATACAATCTTCTCTTAAACTTTCCACGCGCGCACAGTAATAAATGACGGTAAGTGCGAAAACACCATGATAATCTAATTTTCAAAATATTTACCAAGCGCACCAGATTACTTTTTTTACCGATTAATATTGTTCATGGCATTGAACGTTTCGTGATGGGTTTTAAAGTGATAATTTTGACCCTTCTTAATAGTTTACCTTATCAAGAGCACTGAGAATTTTGTGGTAGTTTTGAGACCATATAAACAAAAATTCTCCACTATAAAGAGAAAATTTACAAATGATATCAAGGTACTTATTTTCGGAAAATGCATACCTACTATTACATTTCTTTGTCTGGAAACAGATAACGTAGAAATATTGACACTTATTTCTTATCTTAGATTCGCCAATCTTTGACATTCGAGTCAGTTTTTTGTAATGTATTATCTCCTATTTCTAGTAAAATTCTAGTTTTAGTCCACACCTTTCACGTTGATGAAAAAATGGTGCCAAATGCTTGCGCCAACAGCTCGTTTTTCTGAGTTGGACTTTAGTGGAATAAGACGATTATAGTTCGCCTAGTTGGCGATAAATAAAAACGTGCACTAAAATAAGATCCCCAACCCTTATTTTTTAAAAGCTTGTTTATGAAATTAAAGTAATGAATTCCTTGTACAAATTATCATTTGTACAAGGAATTCTGAATTCTACATATTAAACATTATTTAAAACATGCACGCCCATATACATCTTTGAAAAAGCTTACAAAGAAAACAAAAATTCGAAAAAACTGTAAAAGTTCTTAAGTAAATAAAAAAAATATATAATTTTAATTCTCCCCTTAAATATTTAACTAAATGGTAACTACACTTTAGACCAGAATTTCACGAAATATGAATTGTTATGATTGCATAAAACATTGCTAGAAATTTCATGAAATTTAAGATGTCGATACGTAAACACAAGCTCTTAAACCAAAATAATTTCTACATCATTTGAACTATTACAAAATGGTATACAACAATAAGATTTTTCTGTTCTTAGCATATAAGTGAAATACTTCTATATTGTGAAAATAATGAGAAATGCCACATAACAATATTCTAATGGACAAACAATATTCTAATGGATTCTTTTCACTCAAAACATATTATAATTGCATCCACATTTATTGTTACTGACATTAAAATTATATTTTAAAAAAACTGAAAAAAACATCCCTCTATAGTTAATCGAACTGAGTTATAACTTAATCTTTTAGTCGCCAAATCTGGAAATGGGATCTGAAATTAGTCGCGAAATGTGGGATGGGATTCGAAAATGGGAAATCGTCAATCCCGATGATCCTAATCTGGAAAATGGAACAAAATTATTAATGTATTGTAATGTCATCGATCCTGGACGAGTGAGCAAAATTTCGAGTTAACTTGGCTTTTTAAAGTGGGTAAATATTAAGTTCAAAGATTCCATTACATACAAGTGAAGCTTATAAAAGGGTGTTAAAAACCATTTTAAGTGAATTCTTTAAAAATATTTAAAATGGAAACCGCTTTATGGTGAGGGCAAAATATATTTATTAATATTAATCAATTTTTTTCCGTTACTAAAAAACCGAATACTCTTTGTACATGAAAAATTAATTTAATGCTTATACTTTTTCGTAGTGGAAAAAATTCAATCTAAATAAAGCAGCATTTAAAATTAGTGATTTCGCTTCTTCTTGGTGCCTAAATTATTAAAGAGAGAATGTTATATTCTATTGCACAGTAACATGGCCTTGATCCTGATCCTGTTGAGGGCGGGCCTCGAAGTGGACGCGAATGTCCTGAAGAACAACAAGGCCACCTGTTCCAAACTCATCTTCATCCCTTTCGCAGCAGAATTCTGCTTCGCCGCCATCTCAGCGCACTACTTACTCGACATGCCATGGATATGGAGCTTCCTCATGGGGTGAGTGGTCTTTCATCAGTCCTTATCATCAGGGCGACCTTCTGGACAGATTCAAGGTCAGTTTCGAATATAAAACCCGCATGAGGAGAAATACACACTAGCTCGTTTTTACACGGTAGATATGCTTCTAAAAAAACGAGTCTTACAGTATTCGCATATGATGTGTAACATCTGACATGTTATCGTGGTAAATACGCAATATTAACTTTTTTCCTGAAAAGAAATATGAATCGGGTATGATTGGAAATAATTTTCTATCGAATAATTAAATCTTTAATGAAAATTGTATTTAATTATATATAACAAAAGGAGTAATGCAATATTTTATCAAAAATAATTCTTCTTGTTCGATTTGGGGAAGAGCGGAGACAAAGATTTATAATAACTAAAATATGACACATATACTAGTGATTTCAAAGTATATCATCGTTGGGTGGATGACCTGAGTACCCAGCTCTTTCGAGCTACAACCTCATATCAGTAGGCATTTGAGTAACTGTACATGATTGACTTTTGGCCTTTGGTAAGTTTAAATGCATTAAAAATAAAATAAAAATACTGGGTATTTGGGGAAAATAAAAATTTAAAATATTAAAATGCATTAAAATTGAGAAAAGAAACTTCAAAGTCGGCACAAAGCACCGAAAATAAAGTTAAGATTTCGATCTTGGGAAGGAGGGCTAAACCAACCAATGCGAATGCAGCTAGGATCATGAAAAAGTGGTTGAAAATAAAACAGAAAACAGCTTTTTTAAAAGCTATTAAAATATACTATCAAGAATAAAAATAGCGGAACATTTAAATAAAAAGCGATCAGTCGGAATAATTTTCACAGGAAAATTAAGAGTAAAAAGTAAAAATTGAAAAGTGGAAGAATCTGGGATTCGAACCAGATGCAAAGCATTGTAGCGAATGACTTTGACCACTAGACCACGTGGACTCGAGTAAAGAGGTGAAATAAGCGTTTAACATGGAGGAAGCAAGATTGGAGAGGAGAAAAATAATTACATGAAGAGGGAGTCTGAGAGAATATTTCTAGGTCTGTTGAAATTTGGATCAGGGAAAACTTTTTCAATATCCAAGATCGAGAGATTACTAGAATTATCAATATTTTGAAAGAAGTTTGTTGCAATCTTTTTAATGAGCTTTCTAATTGATAGCATTTTACTTGCGGTTCTGAGGTCAATTTCAAAGTATTTAAAAAACGTTGAAAAACAGCATCAATAACAGTACCACTGTTAGCAGTCGAAACATTCTAATTTGTGCTCATTTCGAGCTTGAGTTCATTATTCATAAAAGCTGTGAGCGGCTCAGCTTTTGGCAAACTGAAGTTAAAGTAAAAATCACCATTTAAAATCAGGGGAAGCGAGTGATAATTTTTTTAAAAGAGCAGAATCACCTTCGTTATATGGTAAAAGTACAAAATGCAGGAAATCTTTATTTTTTTTTAACCGTTTGATTCGAAGAAATGTATACGACCACCGAAATCACTGTTTGTCCATTTTCAAATAAGCATTCTGCCGCACTTATGTTCCCAATATCATGACTAACGGATTTAGAGTCAAGCGCTCGAGTGCTTGATGGCTACTAGAGTTGGACCCCCATGCGAGGGTAGCGAAACAACACAGCCACGCACTCTCATTGGTCAAATCAAGTAGCGCGCGTTTACGTCACATCCTATTACACACATCCGTCCCTTTTCACGAAATCACTCCCAACAAATATCAGCAACCGAGAGGAAAGATGTTACACATCAAAAAACATGTAGAAGCAGTACAGTTAAAATTACGACTACGGTTTCTTTCCCGGGAAATCATAATATTTTCATACTTTTTGTATTCCCGGCGATGATACTTTAGTCCTGGGAATTCCCGGGGATGATACTTTAGTCCTGGGAATTCCCGGGGATGATACTTTGGTCCTGGGAATTCCCGGGAACGAGATGAGGCTGAAATAATCTGGTGTATCTAGTTTTGAAACTGCTAATTATTTAATTTGCTAGTTTTGAATTTTTTACGAGTACTTGTTTTCGTTTTAAACTATTTAATTGAGTCAGCAGTCCACCGAACTCTTTGGTGGAGAATATTTTTTACAAAATCTTACAGCTTTTCTTATTTTTTATTTTTTCAACCAAACTTTTGTGTGATTCTTACATTAATACCTATTTATTTTTATGTAACAATATATAATATTGTGGTTTCATAAGCAAGAAATCAGTTACAGAATTAAGGTCTTTTAAATACAATAATTCTCATTTTAACGCACGTGATTGTTACTCCTGTAGAAAATAATGTTTCAAGTATTTATTAATATTTATCTCTTAGTAGCAACAAAAGAAAATAATTGATTCAGGATTGATTAAATGCAATTGAAAATTGATTCTCAAACATGAAACTGGGTGATGCTTTGAAAACAATTCCTCAGACCTAAGTTAAAGCTGAGAGAGCATTTTTGGAGGGGTTATTCATAATAAAGATAAGAACTAGGCTGGGTGATAAAAGCGTAGGTTGATTGTATTTTCTTACTTTAAAAAGGAATAATTCAAATATTTTATATTTTTTGAATTTTTAGCTGAATGTACAAATGAGTATAAATTTTAAAATTTATATGTATCCTTATTTCATATAATTCTTTATATCAATTTAAAATAACATACTTTCAAATTTTTTGAAAATCTGATGTTGTCGGCGATTAGAACCCGCGACCTATGGATTCGCAAGCACATAACATACCACTAGACAAAAGAGATAACTCCTATCCGGAGGCTGTTACTTTTTTATTTAGATTCCGCCATAGTACATATTCTGTACACTAAACTTAAGTAGAATCAAAATCCACACGATTTTATAAGAAATTCATTGACCACAGAAATGACAATTATAATAATTAGAGTATCCCTTCCCTTCCTTCCCCCATTTGAAAATTGAAATAAGAAGGGTAAAAAATAATGAACATAAGGGCTTTTTTTCCAGAAAGATTTTTTTAAAGACCGCATTTAATGACCGAAAAAACACAAAATTATTTATCTTTGATCATATGAAATTATGTAAAAAATATTTTACGCTAAAAAGAATAGTTTTATTATAATAGATATTATTTATTTAAAAAAGCATAATGTAATACAAAGCAATATATTATAAACTATTGAGAACGCTATGTGTGACAAAAAAATTTAATTTATATTACGAAGAATTTAATACTTTAAAAAAATCTACTATTATTCGTTTATGAAATCTATAAAACAAGAATAATATGATCTGTTTTTCCTTGTCTTCCATAAAGAATAAATATTTACATGAAGATTAGTTCACACACACATTTTCCCTTGTAAGCTTTGAAAAAGTTTTTTTTTCTTGCGTGGATCTTTTTAGCTATTTAAAGCAGAAACTATTTACTTCTCAATCCACTTTATTTCCTGTTCGTGTTATTTTTGTACCTTTTGACGATAACAAAGCGTGGAAAATGTATATGTTGCTTTTTTTTTCATTTCCGCATACCTTGTAAATATAGATACACTGTAATTCCATGATAAAAGAAATGGTGGTAATTTTTATTGTAGATTAATAAAAACGTGCTTGTTCGATGACTTGTGGTCTAAAAAATATCATTAATTTTAAATAAAATTACAAAGCACAAATTACGCACTTAAAAATTACCTAGTTTTCAAAAATGGAAAGAAAGAAAAAGATATTAAAAAATATCAGGACAATACTTCGCACATACATAACAGAACTTGGGAAAAGAATAATCTAAAGAATTTCTGAAAAGCTTTTTACCATTCTATGTTGTTGTTGTCGTGTGTTTTTATCCTGGGATACATATGAAATACAAGTAGAACAGAAACTTGCAATACGAACAGAAGAATATAGATATTTATTACAAATGATGATCCCAGCATATAACGGAAGGGGTGCGCTGCTTTCCATTCGACACGGGAATCCATTACAGGCGAAAGTCCGACTTCTTTTCCTGAAAAAAATACATCCGTGCCTTATTCGGGATTCGAACCAGAGCCCACTCGGTTACAAGCCGAGGGTCATATCCACCATACTGGGTGGGTGGCTTAGCATTCTATAAAACATCCAATTGTAAAGAAATACTGTTCAAGTTGTGAAAGATTTCATCTAAATTGAAACCCAATCATTGAATAAAGTATTGTGAAAATAATGATTTAAATAAAAACACATAAAAGGTTTCATAACTGAAATTTACTGCGCATTGTTTAATGTCAGATCTTCAAGCAAGGAGTTACAAAAGGTAAAAAAGCTAAGTTTGAAAAATTGAAGTGAATTAAAGAATTTATTTTAATTTGTATGCAGTGCCGGTTTATCCAATGTGCGCTTGGGGTGGGCACCCAGGGCCCCGGATAAAGTGGACTTAACCAAATTTTTTGGTTATAAATTTCGATCCTCCAGTGCCAAAGAGCTTGTAGTTCCTCTGCACCCAGGGCCCAAAATGAACTTAAATCGGCACTGTTTGTATATTACATCGAGTTCCTAGTTGTGTTCAACTTTATTCTGAATTTTTTGGTTGTTATATATTCGAAACACATATGAATTATGACTTTTCACGTTTCACAAATATAAAAACATAAAAGAAATACAAATCAATGAACATCATTGAATTTAAATAGCGAAAAAATGTTAAAACTTGACAAACATCCCACAAAAAAAAACATCTTTTATATATGGTAAAAATACTTCAACCAAGAATCCCAATATCCATTGTTGGAGCCAAAATTGATATCCGAGCTCATTGCTCATTCCATTGACCTTCGTTCGCATAATTGCTTTTAGACCCAAACCAATTCCAAATTCATCGCCCCTATGGGATTTTCGCCATATTGAATTTTCAAAATATTTATCTTCATAATTTACACCCATGATTCATCAACAGACTAAATCACCAAGGCTGACATGTTAGGAATTTACCCTCTTGGAATTTGATTTTTATGTATTCTGTAGCAACACGAGAGCTATTGGCGACGAATCTCGTAATTTTGAACCAAGATACTATCCCGATGAAGATCATTGATTATTTTCTTCTCAACTCTCGAACTTTTACACTTATATGGAGCTGCGGTAGCCCAGTGGTCAGGGTATCAGATCATGGCAGACATATCATGAGTTCGAGCCCAGTACCACTAAAGACACCCGCCGTATAGGGCAGCGATGCACGTTAAATCTGTCAAGAGCTCAAACGTCCTCCCGCGGTGTGGTGTGGTATTTAGGAGAGTGGGGTGCCAGTTCAGGTGTCGTCCACGTCACTTGACCATGGTTCAAAATTGCGTGATCCGTCTCCACAAAAGCGCTCGTGTAGCTAAACAATGCGACTTTAATAATCACTCACTCTACACTTATATGATAAAAAAGATAAACACACACAACAAGAGAGAGTAATATAAAAAAAATTAAAGTCAATTCCTACTTAGATCAACAAAGAAAAATTTTATTTTAGTTACTTTTTATTAAATAATTACAATTAATATATAAACATGTATATATGAATGACAGAATCACAATAATAAGAGTGGCAAAATAGAAAGCGATTTTCTTGTATATGTATGGTGTTGGACTATTACTTTTGTTTGTTAGTATTTCTTCATTCATAAATCACATTCTAAGAAATTGAGCCATCACAAGTAGGATTCGAACCCACGACCTTCGGATTAGAAGTCCAACATGTTATGCATTTCACTACAGGGACACAACGAGCGATTTTTCTTTTTGTATATGGTGTTGGACAATTATTTTTGTTTGTGTTACTATTTATTCGTTAATTAAGTTTAACTAATGAACTATATAATATTTCAAAAAGCAGTGTATTAAAATCAAATGCCATCCACTACAAGTGTAAGAAAATGTATCTGAACTTAAATGAATGAATAGAAATTATTTTATTAACGATTGAAAATTTAAAATGATATATATATATATATATAAAGACAGATAACTACTGCATTGGCTCGGGTCGGTAATCAGTCGAAGATACTCTACATTAAGATTACTACGCGCTTTGATCTCTGAAATTAAAATTTTAATATTTTCCCTCTGTAGGGCAATGTTGTCCGCGGTGTCCCCAGCCGTGGTGCTGCCCGTTATGCTGAAACTGCAGAAGAAGGGCATCGGAGTGACCAATGGAGTCCCCACCATGGTCATTGCGGTAGCGGGGATTGACGATGTCCTCGCCCTCACTGGCTTCGAAGTGCTGCTAGGGATCACATTCTCCACAGGTAAAAAAAATTTCTCAATTCATTTCGTTTCATTGTTTATTGTAAATGAATTTTTTTATCTGCTGTTTTAATAGAGTAAGAAAAGTAGGAAAATGACTCTGTTGCTGAAGATTTTACTATTATTTATTTTTCAATAATATAATTTTTAAGCCAAAACTAGTTACACGAACAAAGGGATCTATGAGGGTGAGTCGGAAAATAAGTTTTCCGTGTCCACTGTGATCAGAGTTATGTACGAAACTCAAAACATAGAATGAGACAAGAAGGTATATCCGACTATGTTAGGAACCGTGATTTTAAAAAAGCGTATAAATGGATAATTTTCATGATATTTAGTGTCACTCAGATTAGAATACATGCATAGAATTGTTTTTAAGAACATTTTGACAAAAACAATTTATTTAAATATAATATTTTGGCAAAAAATTAACTTAGAATAATCGTTTTTCCAAATGTTCTCCTTTTGTGAAAAATGCTTCTATTGTAATAATATTTTGCCTGTATATAGCTCAGACCTCTGTACAGAGTGTCAACTATGATTTCTAAAAAATTCACGTTATTTTCAGTTACCACCAATTGAAATAATTATTCGCGTTTTTTTCTTAAAATTGCTCCCCTCTGTTGTCGTAAAATATGAATAAACCCACTTCTAAGTTATATATTTCAAAAATTCTAGTTGAGCCTCTGAACAGAGGTCTGAGCTATATACAGGCAAAATATTATTCTAATATAAGCATTTTTCACAAAAGGGAAACATTTGGAAAAAATATTATTCTAAGTTAATTTTTTGCCCAAATATTGTATTTAAATAAAACAAAATTGTCAAAATGTCCTTAAAACAGTTTTATGCATATATTCTATTCTAAGTGATACTAAATATCATGAAAATTATCAATTTATGCGCTTTTGAAAACCATGGTTCCGAACGTAGTAGGATACCTTAAAGATAAGACAAAACTTTATTTTTCCACATAAGTACCAAATACATTGAGACATTTGTCATACCACCTGATAAGCTTCAAAAAGCATTCCAGGAAAACTCAGGGCTTTGCATACGGAAGAAGCGTTTAAAGTCTTCTTTGACTTCAGCATTGCTTCCTAAACGCCTTCAGGCGAGATTCTTCTTCAAAACAGGAAACACATGAAAGTCACTTGGTGCGAGATCAGGAACTGTACGGTGGTAGGCGTAGGAGCTCCCAACCAGAGGTTGCAATATGGTTTTGCGTTGCCGTCGCTGAGTGTGTCTCGCATTGTCATCCAACAACAGAGCTCCAGATTTGAGAAGCCTATGCCACTTTTTCCGAATCTCTTCTTTCAATTTCGACAGGGAGTCACAGTTCCACGTAGCGGTGATAGTTCCAACCTCCAAAAAAAAGCCCTGAATTTTTCCTGGAGGGCTCTTTGAAGCTTATAAAGCGGTATGACAAATGTCTCAATATACTTGGTACTTAAGTGGAAAAATAAAGTTATATCTTATCTTTAATGTCTCTTTCTATGCTAGGGCTGCGGTAGCCCAGTGGTCAAGGCATCGGATCTTGGCAGGCATGTCATGAGTTCGAGCCCAGCCCCACAAAGACCCACCGTGTAGGGCAGTGATGCACGTTAAATCTGTCGAGAGCTGAAACGTCCTCCCGTTGGTGTGATGTGGTAGTTAAGACAGTGGGTGCCAGCTCAGGTGTCGTCCACGTCACTTAAACATGGTTCAAAATTACGTGGTCCATCGCCAAAATCCCTCGTGTAGCTGAACAGTGCGACGTTAATGTTCACTCATTCTATGCTTTGACTTTAATGCTCAACTCTAAAGACAGTCCGACTGACCCTCGTAATAACATCGTGTTGTTGTTGTTATTTATTCTACCTATCTGAAGATGTCAGAACGAGGCCCTTTGAAATTCATCGCGACCAAGGGCTAGATGTAAAGAGTGTTTTTTTTTTCAGGTATAGAAGTTTAAGTTGGCATTACTTTCCAAGATGGCGACCGATTTAACAGCTGTCAAGTGATTTATTCTCAGTTTGGTTTGGCAATTCATCATGAATAGACTCACGCCTCATAGAGATTCGTCGAATGGGCAAAAAACGAGATTGCCGTTGTTCCCGATTTTCTTAAGCGAATTTTGTTTAGCGATGAAGCGCACTTCTGGTTGAATGGCTACGTCAACAAACAAAACTGCCGCATTTGGAGTGAAGCTAATCCACAAGTGTATGTCGAAACACCGTTACATCCAGAAAAACTGACTGTTTGGTGCGCTTTATGGGCTGGTGGAATCCTTCTTCAAAAACGATGAAGGCCACAACGTTACAGTCAATGTTGATCGGTATAGAGCCATGATTACTAACTTTTTCATTCCTGAATTGAACAATCATTATGTCCAGGAGCTGTGGTTCCAACAAGATGGCGCAACATGTCACACAGCTCGTGCCACAATCGATTTATTGAAAGACACGTTTGGTGACCGCCTAATTTCACGTTTTGGACCTGTGAATTGACATCCAAGATCTTGTGATTTAACACCGCTAGACTATTTTCTGTGGGGCTATGTAAAGTCATGAGTCTATGCGGATAAGCCACAAACGCTTGACCATTTGGAAGACAACATTCGCCGTGCTATTGCCGATATACGGCCACAAATGTTGGAAAAAGTCATCGAAAATTGGACGTCCAGATTGGACTACATCCGAGCCAGCCGTGGCAGTCCTATGCCAGAAATCATATTTAAAATGTAATGCCACAAGATTATCTTTCGAATAAAAAAAAATTCATGTCAATCGAATAATACATCGTTGTTTTATTGCAATTTAAAGTTCTATACCTCTAAAAAAAACACCCTTTACGTCGGTCGTTAGCCAGGCAGGTGACAGTACGATTTCGACAGTATTTTCACCACAATTTTGATGAAGAGCACTATAGGAGTGGTCAGGGGCCTCTCACCTTCTATCCCCTTTCAACAAACTCACGAGAGAACTTGAGGCTTAACGGCTATTTGAGTACTCCTATGCCGCGAAGGCACTGTACATTTACAAACATCCATGATTTCGCCGAAATTCGAACCCAGGCCCTACGGCACAGCAGTCAGCGTCGACAGCAACTATACCAAATGGGTGACAATAACATCGTACATTAAGAATTCAACAAGCGATTAACAATAAATCACACTTTCAATGGTAATATTCCATTAAAACACAATTACATAGAGTGAAGTCCTGCTTAATGAAATAGAAGTGATTATTTTTTAATTACTTTAATTAACTTCGTACATTTAATTTAGAACCACAGTCAAGTCGACACCTGGGCTGGCATCCCACTCTCTACACTTGCACACCAACGTTAGGAATTTGAGCCTCGAGAGATTTAATTGATTGATTGAATATTAACGTCGCACTGTTCAGCTACACGAGGGCTTTTGGCAACGGACCACGTAATTTTGAACCATGGTCAAGTGACGTGGATGACACCCCCTCTCCTAAATACCACACCACACCATTGGGAAAACATTTCACCTCTCGACAGATTTAGCGTGCATCGCTGCCCTTCACGGCGAGTCTTTAGTGGTACTGGGCTCGAACTCGTGACAAGGCAAGCCACGGTCCGATACCCATACCACTCGGCTACCGCGGCTACTCGAGAGATTTAACATGCACAGCCTTGCAATTAACTAATGTTAAGATGAAATGTTCGATGAAATATACATATTATTACGTGTTTGATCGTCTTTCAAATGCAAGAAAGGTTCCCGCTATTAGTAAGTTATTTCAGACTAAATCAAAATTTATTCTGTAACTCTTAAGAAATAATATTTTCATTACAATTTCACATGAGGCAAATGAAACGCACAGTCGCTTTCAAATGTTTTACTCCAGTGTTGCTTCCTGCATTGTCCTTATTTAGCTGGAAGGAATCTTCGAGAAGCTTCAAAAAATTTCTCGTGAAAAAAATCATCTTAGAATTTTCCAGATATTCCAAGTATTTTAATCTCGTAATTCGGTGACTTTGTGACATTGGAAGACTAAATTTATTGTCAAAGTCATTCCCACACACTCGCCATTATATCCACTGAGACAATCTTTCTAGCCAAAATACCCTTTCGGCAAAGAAACGGCCAAGTCCGAAATTTTCGAAACAGTATTTATGAGAAAGAAATAGTTACATGTATAAAACGCCAAAGGAAAGTTTCCTTTTAATGTTATATTATGAGTTTTTTTAATTGCAGATTTAATGTTTTTTCGCCATCTTTTTCTTTTGCAGGCTCCTTGATATGGACGATTTCCCAAGGTCCTCTAGAAATGTTGGCGGGTATTATCTATGGTATCGTTCTTGGCATTATTACCTGGTACATACCCAACCCAGAACAGGTAAGTATTTGTTTATTTGTTACAAGCATTATTTATTTCGAACGTATGAATTAACCATAATCCATTCCATTCAATTATGCCACACATCGCAGAGCACTTCAAAAATTATTTTTGATTTATTTACTCGAATGTATTCCCTATCAAATCAATTATATTCCACTGGATTGAATAAAATTCTACTCGAATCAAAGATGTAATCTAGTTCTTTATAATAATTTGTCCCCCAACCATTCTGCTTTATGCATGTGGAATTCGATAAACAATATTTAAACATATGCGGATTACTAATGTACTTTCTTACGCACCTCTAGGAACTTTTATTTAAATGTCTAACGCTTTACTTTTAAAACAATAATTTATCCAAAATGTAATCTAATATTTACAGCGGGTGAAAAATAAAACTAATTGAGATATTGTAACAAGTAATATAAAAACAATTTTAATTCAATTCCTACTTAGATCAACTAAGAAAATTTTTATTTTAGCTACTTTTTATTAAATAGTTACAATTAATATAAATATGAATACAAATGAAAGAATCACAACATTAAATGGTAATTCATTTTTATTAAGTATCATTAAAGTATCTTATTGTCATCCACAAAACAATCATGTACATAAAATTTCAGTTCAACTGAATGCTTTAAAACGTTAGAAAAAAATATTTTAAAGTTTTGACACAAGTCACCAAAAATGATGCCAACGTGGCTATATTTGTAATTCTTTAAATAAGTAGTTTTAATCAATAAATTTTTATTAATTATAATTAAATTAATATATTGTCATCTAAAATAATTATGTATATAAAATTTCAGCTCAATTGAGCGCTTTAAAATGTATTTTATTAACGATTGAAAATTCCACGAAGATAAATAAATAGAGAGTGTGAACTAATAGTAGAAATGGAAAAAATTAAGTTACTGTTACAAAAATCTAGTTTAATTGCAATTAACATTGTGAGAATAAAACATTGTGAGACTGACTATGCGAGTTAAACCTTCTCAAGAAATAGTGGGAGGAAAAATTGTGTGTGTGCTTATGACCGCACGATTGGAGTGAAAACTTCTAATTTATTCTGGAATCTCTCTTTTTTTTATCACTTGCTCTTCTCTGGTTCATTCGCTGGAGTTGAGTGGAAGTGACAGTAATATTTAAATACAGAAAATAAAATATCACGGAGAAAAAGTGTACGTCTGTGTGAAATTTTTACTAAAAAAACACGTGCCTATAAAGTTTTCAATTCAAAACTAAGCCCACGTAGCCGACGCGAGCACGATTTCCGACTGGAGCCGAATGACCGTAACGCATTAGAAATGACGATTCTTTCCGAACAAGATCGATTTTTAAATTGATTCAAATTGTAACCTGACGAATCGATTCACAAAAAAATCGAAGTCTAAAAAAGATCGATTTCTAGAAAATCGTTTTTTTTAAGTCTGCATTTACAATGTAAATATAAATCTATTTTTCGAAAAACAAGAAAGATACCATTATAAATTGTCTTTTATCAGTAAAATCAGGGAATTTTTTAGTTCAGGGAATTCGGCAATTGCAATTATTTTTATTACCATATCAAAGTATCAGGTATAAAAGAAGACATTTCTTTTCTGAATGTATTTGTTACATTAAAAATTTAGAAAATACACTGCTCAAAACAATTAGGGGAGCACATGATTTTAACAAAAGTAAGCAAAGATGTATATACCAATAAGTAACATAAAATGAATCATCCATAATGTAAAGCCTACCAGGAAACGGAAGAAGAAAACTTTATATGCAGATCAAAGTTCATGACGTCAAAAACCAGAAAAAGGAGATAAGGGCAGAAATCGGGATGTTGCAGAAACGTCTGTTTTAATGCCGTAACTGTGAAATTCGATTGCGCAGTATTTTTTTTTGAGACAAGGTTACTTGAGAATGTCTCAACAACGTGATTTACCGGAATCCATGGCATGGCGTGTTATAGGCAGACTGGAATCCGGCCAAACACAACGTAGTGTCGCGGACGCTGTTGGAGTCGCCAGAAGTGTTGTTGCAAGGCTGTGGAATCGATTCCAAGAAACAGGAAATGTTAGACGTCGACCAGGGGCAGGTCGGCCACGCGCCACTACATCAACTGATGACCGGTATATACAGTTAACAGCCCGTCGAAACAAAACAGAGAATGCTACGCAGCTGCAAAGACAGTTGCTCTTGGCAACAGAACGAAGGGTGATCAGCCAAACAGTAGTAATCGGCTTCATGAGGGAGGGCTCTATGCACGTAGGCCAATGGTCTGCATTCCGTTGACCCCACGCCACCGTGCGGCCCGAAGAAGATGGGCTGCTGAACATCGAGATTGGGAGTAACATGACTGGAGCCAAGTGCTGTTTACAGACGAGTCCCGATTCAGTTTAGAGTGTGACAACCGACGTGTTCTTGTATGGAGGGACAGGGGCACTCGAAATAACCCCGCATTCGTTCGTGAAAGGTCACAATACAGAAGAGCTGGTTGGATGGTATGGGGTGGAATCAGCATAGGCGGGCGTACGGACCTGCATATCATTCGGAATGGCACTTTGACGGGCCGAAGGTATGCAGACGAGATACTTCGACCTCATGTCATCCCTTACGCTGGAGCCATAGGAGATTCCTTTGTTTTTCAGGATGATAATGCCCGACCGCATAGAGCTCGTCTGGTGGAGAACATGCTTGAAGCTGAAACAATACAGTGTATAGAATGGCCAGCGTGCTCTCCTGACCTGAATCCAATCGAGCATGTTTGGGACATGCTCGGACAACGTATTGCTGCGCGACCAAGGCCGCCTGCTACTCTCCGAGACTTGGAGATTGCACTTCTTGAGGAGTGGAACAGTATTCCCCAAAGTCTGATCGATAACCTCATCGCATCCATGACAAACAGGTGTGCAGCAGTCTTAGTTGTTCGAGGAGACCACACGCCCTATTAAAACTCATGTATCATGTATAAACATTACCTTTTTTTATCGTTTACATGTAACCAAATTGTTGCCCTAAATCATCTTTTCATGATTTTTCCCATATTTTCAAAGAATTAAAGCTTAATTCCAAATTTTTTACGCCTTTTTTCTGTATTGCGCATTGATACGCGTGTACTATGCAATGTATGCCAATACGTGGCTGTCTCACACGTTTTTCTTCATTTTTTTGCTTGCTCCCCTAATTGTTTTGAGCAGTGTAGATAATATATCTTATAGTTTTCCAATGCTTAATATCTGAACTTTTGTAAAATAACGGTCTGTCAAGTCTACTGGGATCCAAGCAGTTCCACTCATGACTTGCGATGTTGCCGGCAATCGAAAAAAGGCGCTTACACGGAACAGATGATCCCACGATACTCATATACATCATGGCGATTCAGTAAACGTGATGATAAATAGAGTTTTTTGTTGTTGTTGTTCTTGCCATTAAAGTACAAAATCATACTTCAGGTGCACAACTGCCTGCGATATAAATAGTGTTGAAATTCTTCGTTTTTATCAAATATGCCTTAAATCCTTCGTTTTTACTAATTTTATGGCTTTTATCAAAACAGAAAAAATCGAATGTAGGATGAAATATCGATTCTAGGATTTCTGGGATGAAATATCAATCCTAGGTTTTCTAGGATGAAATATCGATTCTAGGATTTCTCTAGGATGAAATATTGATTCACTGAATCGATTCAGAACTACATATCAATTTAAAAAATCGATTTTTTTCCCGGCCGAGAAAACAATTTTTCGATTAATCGATCTCAGATCGCCATCCCTATAACGCATCCGACGCTGACGCTTCACTTAAATTCACTCTTCCGCAAAACGCGCCTTAAGAAGTTATCACTTCAAAAATAAAATCGGACATCGGTAAAAACGAAAGATAATTTCTTGAAACTAAAAACTAAAAAAAAAAGAAACTAAAAGTATGAAGAAAAATAACGAGTCGTTATCTTCCTATCGCATTTAATCACTAGCGGGATGACTCAGTTAGATCAGAAGCTTTTGGAGTTGAATTTTCGCAACCGAAATTCGCCTTTTTCTTGATTTAAAAGCCAGGTTATTTATTTACGTCGAATATTAACACCTGTCCGAGAGAAAAGCCAACCTTATACCCGTACTCAACCCAGATGTACAAGAAGAGAAATACAAAATTGTCTTCAATATAAATCCAGCACCTGTTTTGTTTATGTACTTAATAATAGATTCAATTTCGCTGAGCAAATCGGAAGCAAGACTTGCAGTTATACCAACATTGTCACCATAAACGCGATCCATGATTCAACCGTCATCTACAGTAGATTCATGAATATGTTAATTCGTATTTATTACATCATCATAACTTTGCGTTTTTTCTTGGAGAGAAAATAAATACCTTCGATATCTTATAGCTGCAATATTTTAACATAAATAAAAAGATATCACAGCTCTTTAAATACTGCATTTATTTATTTACTTATTCACTTTGCATTCTCTATACTCTGAAATGGTAGTCAATTACAGAGGACTGGAATACTTTTTTTTACTAAAAAGGCACATGCTATTTATCAACAAAAGAATTTCTAAACAATTTAACGTAAAATTGTGATAAATAATACCATTAATTAATCATAAATCTGCTCCTGTGTAAATATATTTTAATATATATATACACTGGTGTCCAAAAGTTAAGCATAATTGATAATTATGTGAATAAAGAAGGAACTGTAAATCAGAATGGCGGGAAACGTGATATGTGAGTGTAAAATGGTTATAAAATAAGGAAGCAAATCAAAAAAGAATGATAATAATTAATTTTATTATCCAAAGTAGCAGTTTGAAAGAAAACTGAGCATAGCAAGGATTCACACTTTAAAGAAAAAATGAAAGAAAACATTAAATAAAATACTGATGCTGCAGTTTAATAAGGCGTGTGGTCACCTCTGACAGCCAGGCACGCTGCACAGAGTGATACTTGCTATGAGATGATGAATGAGTTGTGGGCTCAAACGGTTTCAAGCTTCTTGAAGAGCTCTCTTCAGTTCTGTAACGGAGCTTGGTGGGTGCAAAAGGGCTGCAATTTGTCTCCCGAGCATATCCCATACATGCTCGATAGGATTTAAATCAGGGGAGTTTGCAGGCCACTACATGCGCTGGATGTTTTCCGTTTTAAGGAAGTCATCAATCAGCACCGCTCGGTGACACGGCGCATTATCATCCATGAATATGAAGTCAGGACCGACAGCACCTCGAAACAAGTGAACATAAGGCTCAAGAACTTCGTCTCTGTATCTTTGAGCAGTCACAGACCCCGTGTCAAAGAAATGGAGGTCTGTGCGGTCGTCCATCATGATGCCTGCCCATACCATTGCTCCTCTTAATGGAAAATGATGTCTTTCCGTTATGTTTCTTAGTTCAAAATGTGTTCCACGTTCTCTTCATATCGTTACCCGCCAAGAATCACTACTCAGACTAAACCGGGACTCGTCACTGAACATCACATTGGCCCACTCTCCCACACTCTAATGTTGATGTTTCAAACTCCAGTTCAAACGAACGCGTTTATGCGCAGACGTGAGGGGATTGCAAACTGCTGGTCTTCTGGCATACAGGCCAGCATGGTTGAGTCTCCTGTAAACAGTTTGTCACAAAATTTTTATTCCTGTGGCGACTGTGAGCGCCGAACCCAGTGCTCTGGTAGTACTGCACCTCTGACATCGTGCGCTTATTACCAGATATCGGTCTTGGCGAGAGGTTGTGACACTTGTGGTCGACCTGATACTGGTTGTCGGGTAACATTTCCCATTCTTTGAAACCTCTGCCACAGTCTTGAGATCACAGACTGGTCCACATTCAGAATTCGAGACACTTCGGTTTGGGATCGTGAGGATTCCAGCATTCCAACGATTCTTCCTTTCGTAAACATATCCAATTGGCGTCTTTGTGCCATCATTCACCTTGTTTGATGGTTAACAACGTTCCTTCGCACAGCAGTTGCACGGAACTTGTCTGAACTGCCTATGCTGTGTGAATTGGTTTCTCTGCATTCCGACATGCGCCTGTGTTTCGCGCAGGACGTAGTCGACTGAAAAGTTTTGCATAAACACAATGTTTCTCCTTCACCTAATTAATATATGCAAGAAATTTGGAATAATTTTACGAATATTTACGCCATGTTTTTCGCATTTTACGATTTATGCTTAACATTTGGACACCAGTGTATGTATGTATATATATATATATATATATATATATATATATATATATATATATATATATATATATATATATATATATATATATACTCTTGTCCATAAATTAAGGATAATCAAGTTCAGGCAAAGAAAGAGACAGAAGGAAAACAAATTTGACTTATTTGTAAAGTCTATTCATTAAACAAAAGGTAAAGAGCAAGAAAGATGCTATATGTTTGACATAATTAATAAAAATTGCGATTTTTACTCCCTCGAGAAAATTTCAAAAAAGGACCCATTTACAAAAAACAGTATAACATGGTTAGTATGATGGTTTTATACGGAGGATGTCTCCCGGACGATATAATACAGACCTTATAATATTACCTTATATATTACCGTCTCCTCACACTAATAAACTAACTTGAAAGTGTCATCTACTTCCTTTAACCACGTTTCAAAATGCTGATGTGTAATTAACAATATTTGTGTCGTTCTAACTCTATCTTACTAATTATCCTTTATTGCTTTAATATTCTGACCTATGTATATCTCTTGCAGAAAAGTAAATCCATCTTTCGCTTCCTGATTCTGGTCTTTGGGGGCAT